>UESW01001570.1:189663-214741 GCA_900491605.1 Calamus simplicifolius | reverse complement strand
TTAAACAGTGGAGGTCTATTAGTAGAATGACCTTCAGCAAATGATCCAACTTGTGTTGCCATTTGGAACTTTAGCTCTTGATCGTGTGATCAAAATCTAATGAGCACTAGCTCTGATACCAATTGTTGGCCTAGATGACAACCCAAGAGGGGGGGGAGGGGGTGAATTGGGTTCTTTAAAAATTAGCCTTTTAAAAATGTTTGCTTAATAAGAATGAAGGCAATAGCAAAGCAATACAAAGTGCAGTGAAAAAACAGAGATAGAGAAAGAGTCAATGGAAGCATGACAAACACAAAGATTTTATAGTGGTTCGGTGTATCCAACACCTACGTCCACTCCCAAGATTCACTTGGGTCCACACTATAATCACCCTAGATTACAGCAGAGTTGTTTTACAAGCTCACAACTCAAACTTGTTGTTTTCCCGGGATCACAACGAACCCAGCTAGTTTTCAAGGGCTCACCAGCACAAAAACCCTAACCCAAGCTTTACCAAGCTTGTACCGAGGTACGACTACCTCCTTAGTTCAATCCCCCAGATTGAACTAGACACAAAGAATAGAAATGTTGTTTTTCAGTTACAAAGCTCCTTAATGAGCAGATAAACAAATATATAAATGAAGTTTAGAAAAGCCTGATTGCAGTTGGTTGGCTTTGAGCTTTTCTTCTTTTCCTCAACTCCTTTGAAGTGTAGAATCGGGCCTCAGCTTGGATTCTTCACGGAATGTATGTTGGAGTTGATTTGAGCTTTTCCTCTTTTCTTTGAGTGTTGAAAATCACTTGAGATGCTCTTGAATAGCTCTTGGATTTTCTTCTGAAGCTTCCTTGGATTGTTGAGCTTGAACACAGAAGGAGCTTCCTTTGATTTCACTCTTTTTCTTTCACTCTATTTTGAATCTTGGATTTTTCAATTGAAGCTCTGTTTTTTCGATTTTTCTCTTCTTTTTTCTTGAAGTGAATTTCTCTCTATTTGTATGTATTTGATTTGAAAACGGCTTCTCTATTTATAGATTCTGCAAAAATATAGTCGTAGAAACAAGAAAAATAGCCGTTAATTAAAAATCTTACCGTTGACGCTGAGTTGGCATTCGGAAAAATTTCGCCCAGATTTGCTGGAGTCGACTCCTGCTTTCCGCGAGTTGGCTCAAGGTCATGATACCAAAATAGAAATGTTCAGAAAGTCAAAGGGTCGACTCATCAAAAATGAAGTGTCCAACTCCTGACAGTCGGGGGTCAACTCATGAAAAGTTGGGGGTCGACTCGCGAAGTGCTCAAAAAAACATACCTCTGGTGTCTGAGCGGAGTCGACTCGCGCAGTCATGGAGTCGGCTCGATAGAATCGGGGGTCGACTCGAGAAATTGCATGGGTCGACTCGAGACAGACAGTCATTTCTGTACTCTGAGTGGAGTCGACTCTGAAACTCAAGAGTCGACTCCGGAACGTATCAAAAATCAGAAAGTTTTCTGATTGACTTTAAATTCGTTCCAGATTCATTTTAAATCAATATTTTTGACTTGAATATAATAAAATTGACATTAAGAATCAATTCAAGAAATGTTCCAAAAACTCATTGATTAAAATATTAAGTATTGAATTTCTTTTTGAAAGCTTAAACATTGAACTTGAAGTTACTTTCAATTTGATTAAAGTTATACTTTAACATTCTCATCATTGTTCTAGATAAATTCATTGCTCATGTAAATAAACTCATTACATCTTTTAATGTGCACATGGCTTTTGGTAATCATCAAAATCAATAGATTGGGGCATAATTTTCAACACACTCCCAACAAATATCATCAACATAAATATGTACAACCAATAAATCCATTTTTTTTCTTTTTAAAAACAAGGTTTTGTCAACATTTTCTCTTGTAAATTCATTTTCAATCAAAAATTTACTTAATCTATCATACCAAGCTCTAGGTGCTTATTTTAAACCATAAAGTGCTTTGTGTAATTTAAAAACATGGTTTGAAAATTCATGATCTTCAAAACTAGGAGGTTGTTCAACATAAACTTCCTCATTTATAAAACCATTTAAAAATGCACATTTGACATCCATTTGAAATAAGTTGAAATTCATATGACATGCAAATGCAAGTAATAGTCTAATGGCTTCTAATCTAGCTACAGGAGCAAAAGTTTCATCAAAATATATTCCTCTTCTTTATTATATCCTTTTGCAACTAGTCTAGCTTTATTCCTAATGACTATGCTATTTTCGTCTAATTTATTTCTAAAAACCCTTTTAGTTCCTATTATAGGGTGGTTTTTAGGTTTGTCTACTAGGGTCCATACCTTATTCCTAGTGAATTGGTTTAACTCTTCTTGCATAGCTAACATCCAATTGCTATCTTTTTCAGCTTCTTCTATGGTTTCAGGTTCTATTTGAGATACAATCGCAAGATGATTATTAATATTTCTCGTGGATGATCTAGTTCTTACTCCTTGAGATGGATCACCTATGATCAAATCCTTTGGATGATCATGAGCATATCTCCAATCTCTAGGCAGATCTATATCATTATGAGCAGTATCAATAACATCAGCCAAAGGTAAATCCTCTTCTTTAGTTTATTGATCATGATATGAAGATACATCCAATTTTTCAATACCTCTTTCAAGTAAACTTGTATCTTCCTCATCGTCAATCTTTCCCGAACTTGATGCTAAAGATTCATCAAAGACTACATGAATCGATTCTTCTACAACTAGACTCTTTTTATTGAATACTCTATAAGCTTTACTAGAGGTTGAATATCCTAAGAAAATGCCTTCATCAGATTTAGCGTCAAACTTTTCAAGATTATCTTTACCATTGTTATGGATGAAGCATCTACAACCAAATGCATGAAAGTAGCCTAAGTTGGGTTTTCTATCATGCCATAGTTCATAGGGTGTTTTCTTAAGGATAGGTCTAATTAGGGCTCTATTTAGGATATAGCATGCTGTGTTAATAGCTTCCGCCCAAAAGTATTTAGGGAGTTTGCTTTCACATAGCATGGTACGGGCCATGTCTTCTAGAGTCCTATTTTTCCTCTCTACAACTCCATTTTGCTGAGGTGTTCTAGGTGCAGAAAAATTATGATGTATGCCTTTTTCAAAACAGAATTTTTAAATAAGTGATTTTCAAATTTAGTTCCATGATCACTTCTTAGAGACACTATGGTAGTGTTTTTCTCATTTGTAACTTTCTTGAAAAATTTTAGGAATATTGAGAAAGTCTCATCTTTATGAGCCAAAAATATTACCCAAGTGAATCTAGAGTAATCATATACTATTACAAGACCATACTTCTTTCCTCCTAGACTGGTGGTTCTAGTAGGTCCAAAGAGATCCATGTGCAGTAACTCTAGGGGCCTAGTAGTTGAAACAACATTCTTATATTTGAAGGAACTTCTTGTTTGTTTACCAAATTGACATGCATCACAGATTCAATTATTTTCAAAATCTAAGCTAGGAATACCTTTAACTAAATCCATTTTCAGCAATTTTAAAATTAAGTGTGTGCTAGCATGACCTAGTCTACGATGCCATAGCCATCCAATCTCATTCATTTTAGCATTATCATCAACTAAGCAATGATTACTTGAGGATAGGTTATTCAAATCAATTAAGTATACATTGCCATAACGTTTTCCAACAAGAATAATGCTACTATCAATGGGATTAGTGACTGTGCAAATAGAAGCTTCAAAAGAAACTTTGAAACCTTTATCACACAGCTGGCTGATACTAATCAAGTTATGCTTTAATCCATTAACATATAATACATTATCAACATAGATAGATGGAGTACTTTGAATCTTACCAATGCCCATGATATGGCCTTGACCATTATCATCAAAAGTAACTACTCCACCTTTTTTCATCTCAAGGGTGATGAATTGATCTTTGTCACCCGTCATATGTCTTGAGCAACCACTATCAAGATACCATTTTCTTTTCAATCCGATGGCTGCAAGACATTCCTACAAAATATTCATCTCTTAATTTTTGGTACCCAAGCTCTCTTGGGTCCTTCATGGTTAGAAGAAATGAATATTGTTCCTTTAGGAACCCAAATCATCTTTCTTTTATCATGTGAAGTTTTACATATATAAGATTTATGTCCTTTGTTTTCACATTTAAAACAAGTAATATATGATGATTTTCAGCATGTACAAATATATTTTTCAAAGATTTTTGCTTTTTAAGTGGATTATATCCTAATCCGGCTTTATCAAAAATAGTCTTTTGATTATCCAAAATCATATTTAGTTTGATGGAGGTTAAGGTAAATTTGTCAACAATGGGTTTAAGCCTATCAACTTCATTTTTTAAATTTTCATTTTCTTTCTTTAGAAGTTCATTTTCTACAATATGCTTTTCATTTTCTAAGATAGATTTTGCATTTGATTTTTCAAATCTTATTTTTTGAGATCAGATTTGCATAATCATCAATTAATTCATAAAAAGCACTATGCAATTCTTCAAATGTAAAATCATCCAGAAAACTTGGACTCACCTCATCATTGTCCGCCATGAAGCAAAGATTGGCTATTTCTTTCTTTCATCTTCTTCGAAACTTGAGCTTTCCGAATCACTCCAGTAGCCATCATAGCCTTCTTTTTGATCTCCGGGGGGCCTTTTTGAGTTGTGGACATTCAGATTTGAAATGTCCCGGTTTCTTGCATTCAAAGCAAATTATTCCTTTTCTTTTCCTTTGTCCTCATCTTTCCTAACAAAGGTCTTTTTCTTTTCAAATTTCTTCTTCTTCATGAATCTCTTGAATTTCCTTGTGATGAGTGCCATGTCCTCATCATCACTGTCATCTTCAGATTCTTCCTTACATTCTGAAATTTGAGAGCATAGTCCTTTTCTTCTTTGACTCATCCTCATTAACATGTTGCTTGACTTGAAGCTTATGAGTCATCAAGGATCCCAAAAGTTCTTCTAGAGGTAAAGTGCTCAGATCTTTTGCCTCTTGTATTGCAGTGACTTTAGCTTCCCATGTCCTAGGCAAAGAACGTAACACCTTTCTCACAAGATCAGAGTTATCATAAGATTTACCAAGACTTTTTAAACCATTAACAATGTCTATAAATCTTGTAAACATATAGAAATAGATTCACATGCATCCATTTTGAACAATTCATATTTATGAACAAGCATGTTAATCTTGGAATCCTTTACCTGATTGGTTCCCTCATGGGTAACCTCTAATTTATCCCAAATTTCTTTAGTAGACATGCAAACAGATATACGATTAAATTCATTTGCATCTAAAGAACAGTACAAAACATTCATAGCCTTGGCATTTAGTTGTGCCAATTTCTTATCATGTTCATCCAATTCCGTTTTCGGTTTAGAAATTTCCATGCCATTAAGTTTGTAGTGGGTATGTGAGGTCCATTGACTATAATACTCCATAGATCATAGTCAAGTGCTTGAATGAAGATTTTCATTCTAGCTTTCCAATAAGAATAATTTGAACCATTAAATAGAGGAGGACGATTCGTAGATTGTCCTTCAGAAAAGGTTGAACCAACTTGAGCTGCCATTTGGATCTTTAACTCTTGATTGTTAGATCAAGGAGGAGTGAGTACTAGCTCTGATACCAATTGTTGTCCCAGATAGCAACCCAAGAGGGGGGGTGAATTGGGTCTTTTAAAAATTTAAATACTTGAAGTAAACCCCCAACCTTAAAATAAATCACAGATATGCAATAGTTAAGATAGAGTATGCAAGGAGAAGATGAAGAGGAAGAGACAAAGAGACAAGCATGGCAAACACAGAAATTTTATAGTGGTTCGGTGTACCTACACCTACATCCACTCCCAAGTACCTCTTAGGTCCACACTATAATCAACCTTGATTACAGCAGAGTTGTTTTACAAGATCACAACTCAAACTTGTTGTTTTCCCGGGTACACAACGAACCCAGCTGGTTTCCAAGGTTCACCAGCACAAAACCTTACACACAAGCAACTGCTTGCATAAGGCAAACTGCCTCAACTAATTCAATCACCTGATTGACTCAGTTCACAAGAAGTACAAGAATGTTTGATACAGTAATTGCTCCTTAAATGAGCAAATAAGATAAATTTACTAATCAAACAAAGAGATAGAAATAAAAGCCTGATTTGCAGATTTCAATGGCTTGATTCTTCTCATCTTCCTTGCTTTTGAATGGATCTTCCTTGAGTATTCTCTTGAAGCTCAGAAGAACTTGTTGAAAACAGGAACTAGGGCTTGCTCGTTTGCTTCTTCAAACTTGGAAATCTCCTCAAAATGAAAATGCGAAGATTAGGAATTTCTCTCTTTTCTTTCAGGAAATCAATACGATCTTTCCTTTGATTTTTCTCTGATTTTCTCTCAGATTTTCTCTTCTTTTTTTTCTCTATTTTTCTTATTTTTCCCTCTTTTCTCTCTCTTTAAACGGTCATATCCATCATCCTTTTATAGATTCTTCCAATACTAAGAATAGATAAAAACTATCCGTTAGAATCAAAATGGAAGAAAAGTTAGGAACAAATAAGGTAATAGCCGTTGAGATTTAAAGTAAAAAGTAGGTTTAGAGATGTTCTGACACATCTGAGAGTCATTTCTGACAATCTGGAGTCGACTCTGACTTTCCTAGAGTCGACTCTAACTTGAAATCCCCAAACAGCCCGATTTGGAGTCTGCTCTAACTTTTCTGGAGTCGACACATTTTGCTTCTAGAGTCGACTCTAACTTTTCTGGGGTCAACTCTAATTTGAGACCCGAAAAACTATCTTTCTGTTTTTCTGTTGGAGTCGACTCTACAGGTTCCAGGTGTCGACTCTAGGCCGTGCCATTTTTCGGAGTCGACTTTGTGATTCTAGGTGTCGACTCTAATGTCTGCAATCTTACCTTGACATTAGAATTGAGCTCCAAACTTGATTTCTCTCGAGATTTTGATCATTTAAACAAGTTATAAACTGAAACATTTAATCAAAATCATTAGTAATTTCATGAGTTATACTCAAATAGTTTTGTTTATCATCAAAATTAATAATTGGGTCAACAATTATACACCAAAGTTTCTTACCATATTTTCTTACCATGTACACCACAACAAAATGGTTTGGCTGAACGTAAGAATAGAACATTACAAGCGATGATCAATGCTATGTTAATGCATTCCGAATTACCATTTAATTTATGGGGTGAAGCTTTATTTGCTGCTTGTCATATTTTAAATAGAATTCCTTTAAAGAAAACTCAAATCTCTCCATATGAGATATGGAAAGGAAGAAAGCCCAATATTGGGTATTTCAAAGTGTGGGGGTGTCTTGCCTACTACAAGAACCTAGACCCCAAAAGAACCAAATTGGGTCCCAGAGGGATAAGAAGTGTATTTGTTGGTTATGCCACAAATAGCAAAGCTTAAAGACTCTTGGATCTAGAGTCTAACGTGATAGTGGAATCTAGAGATGTGGAGTTTCTTGAGAATTTAAAGAGTAATAATTCTCAAACTCCTACAAATTTAAAGAGTAATAATTCTCATGAGGAGAGATTGTCAAAGGTTGTTGAAGAACAATCGGAGTTTCAAAAAGTAAGAGAATCCGAAAGGCTAAGGATTTAGGACCCGATGAAATAGACTCTCAACTTATTTCCCTTTATTTAGTTGAAGGAAGTAGAGAGAATTTTATCCGTAGGGTACCTATTTTTCTTCAAGTGGAAGATGATCCTAAAACCTTTAAGGAAGCTATGGCTTCAAGGGATTCAGCCTTTTGGAAGGAAGCTATTCAAGATAAAATGGATTCCATTATAACTAACCACACTTGGGAGCTTATAAATTTACCCAAAGGGTCTAAGCCTATTGGTTGTAAATGGGTGTTTAAGAAGAAGTATCATAATGATAGTACTTTAAACACCTACAAAGCTAGACTAGTAGCTAAAGGTTTTTGACAAAAAAAAGGAATAGACTATTTTGATACATATGCACCTGTAGCTAGAATAACAACAATTAGAATATTGTTTGCATTGGCTTCATTGCACAACCTTTATGTTCATCAAATGGATGTCAAAACGGCATTCCTAAATGGTGATCTCGATGAGGAGGTCTACATGGAACAACCAGAGGGTTTTATCCTACCAGGTAATGAACATAAAGTGTGCAAGCTTGTTAAATCCTTGTACGGATTGAAACAAGCGCCCAAACAATGGCATGAGAAGTTTGACTCTATCATACTCACAAATGGATTTGTTCACAATATTTCTGACAAGTGTTTATATACTAAAGTGCTTGGTAACTTTGTGGTATATGTATGCCTTTATGTTGATGATATATTGATCATTAGCAATGAAATGAAAGGCATACAAGAAACGAAGAGGTTTCTATCATCTACTTTCAAGATGAAAGATCTTGGACAAGTTGATACTATTTTAGGCATCAAAGTGAAACAAAATAGTGGGGGTTTTGAACTTAGTCAATCACATTATGTTGAGAAAGTGTTACACAAGTTCAAACATTTAAAATTCAAAGAAGTGAATACCCCGTTCGATCCAAGTCTAAAGCTTGAAAAGAATAGTGGACGAGCTATGGCTCAACTTGAGTATGCAAGTGCTATTGGTTGTCTAATGTATTTGATGCAATGCACTAGACCCGATATAGCATTTGCAGTTAGTAAGCTGAGTAGGTTTACTAGCAACCCGAGTGTAGAGCAATGGAAGGCTATTGGTAGAGTCTTTGGTTATCTTTTGAAAACCAAAAGACTAGGTCTACAATACTCTAAATTTCCTGCTGTATTGGAAGGATATACCGATGCAAGTTGGATATCAAGGATGGGAGATAATAAATCTACCACTGGTTGGGTTTACACTAGCGGGTGGTGCAATATCTTAGAAATCCAAGAAACAAACTTGCATTACACACTCAATAATGGAGTCAGAGTTTGTGGCTCTAGCTTCAGCAGGCATGAGGCTGAGTGGTTAAGGGATCTTCTATTGGAAATCCCATTGGCTTGTGAGAATATTTCAACCGTATCGATACATTGTGATAGTCAAGCCACTTTAGCCAGAGTGTACAACGAAGTATACAATGGGAAGTCTAGACACATTCTAAGACATGAGTATATGAGAAAATTAATTAAGGATGGAATAATTTCTTTCACTTTTGTGCGATCAAGCTATAATCTAGCTGATCCACTTACTAAACCTCTTACAAGAGATTTAGTGAAGATAGCTTCCAAAGGGATGGGTCTAAAACTCCTTGAGTAAAAGTCCACCAATGATGGCAACTCAACATAATACTAGGAAATGACTAGTCTTAGGTTCAATGAGTAACAACAAGTTATTGATAAGTGGATTGTAGCTGTACTTAATGTATAGTGCTGACTGTTACAAGATGAAGGGTTGAGCTTTTTAAACTCTTAATGAAGTTTAGTCATATGGACAAGTATATATTGTAACAGAGATACTGAAAGAACTTTACCTATGTGAACCTTGAAATGGTGCCGTCTCAAGTGAGAGTTGGAGTTTCTTTCATGAAAAGGTTCATTAAATAGGATAAGCACATGGCCATAAATCATGCTAAGCATGTGGTATAGACAAGAAATATTAAGGAGTGTGTGTGAAGTATCACCAGTTTTAACACAAGGAATAACTAGTTCAAAGCGTTTATGCTACCTGGAATTTCGTTAAAACTTTATGGTATTTTCACTAAGGTTAGGTTCAAATCGAAAGATACCTAGCTTTATTAATGCTCCTTGTCCTTATTTTTATATGTGAACTTAGTTTGTTTTAAACAAGTGGGGGATTATTGAGATTTTGTTTAAATAAATTAAGGTGTTGTGGATATGTTTAGGGAATAATAGAGTCCGCGGCAAATCTTGCTTTAGAAGCCGAAGCGACGTGACCAATCGCATCATCCTCCAAGCGCTCAGGGCTCGGCTAGATGGCTACAAAGGGCGCTGGGTGGAGGAACTCTCCAATGTACTGTGGGCCTACCACACGACGCTGCGAGCCCCTACTGGGGAAACTCCTTTCAGCCTGGTCTTTGGGACCGAAGCAGACATTCCGATGGAGATAGGAGTTCCCAGTCCCCGGACAGAATTATACCATGAAGAAAGCAACTCAAACCAGCTGCGAGCCGATCTAGATTTAGTGGAGGAATTGCGAGACCAAGCACAGCTTTGCATGGCGGCTTTTCGTCAGCGAGCGGCCAAATACTATAATGCTCGAGTATGATCCAAGACGTTCCAATCCGGAGATCTCGTTCTGTGAAAAGCTAAAGTATCAAAGCCAACAGAGGGGGGCAAGCTGACACCAAAATGGGAAGGACCATACCGTGTCAAGGAGGTACTTCACCACGGGGCATACAAAGTTGAAGAGCTAGATGGGAAACCGCTTCCTCGCACCTGGAACACCGATAATTTACGTCGGTATTATCAGTAAGGTGCTATCTTCTTTAATTTGAATCTATTCGACAGATTGATGTTCGAAATGTTAGCATTATTTTTGAGTGAGTATGCTCGCCAACAAAGACCGGCTCTCCGCATCGGCACTAAAGACCTGCCCTGCGTCGGCACTAAAGACCGGCTCCCCGCGTCGGCACTAAAGACCGACTCTCCGCATCGACACTAAAGACTAGCCCCGCGTCGGCACTAAAGACCGGCTCTCCGCGTCGGCACTAAAGACCGGCTCCGCGTCGGTAACTAAAGACCGGCTCCGCATCGGCAACTAAAGATTGGCTCTCCGCGTCGGCAGCTAAAGATCAGCCCCGTGTCGGCACTAAAGATCGGCTCCGCGTCGGCAGCTAAAGACCAGCTCCGCATCAGCAGCTAAAGACCGGCTCCGCATCGGAAACTAAAGACCGGCTCCGCATCGGCAACTAAAGATCGGCTCTCCGCGTCGGCAACTAAAGACCGGCTCTCCGCATTGGCACTAAAGACCAGCTCCGCATCGGCACTAAAGACCGGCTCCGCATCGGCAGCTAAAGATCGGCTCCGCATCGGCAACTAAAGACCGGCCCCGCATCGGCAACTAAAGACCAGCTCTCCATGTTGGCAGCTAAAGACCGGCCCCGCGTCGGCGCTATAGACCGGCTCCGCATCGGCAACTAAAGACCGGCTCCGCGTCGGCACTAAAGACCGGCCCGCATTGGCAACTAAAGACCGGCCCCGCGTTGGTACTAAAGATCGGATCCGTGTTGGCACCAAAGACCGGCTCTCTGCATCGGCACTAAAGACTGGCTCTTTGCGTCGGCAGTTAAGACCGGCACCCCACATCGGTAACTAAAGACCGGCCCCGCATCGGCAATTAGGACCGGCGCCCGCGTCGGCACCAAAGACCGGCTCCCTGCGTCGGTAATTAGGGACAACGTTTCGGTGCACAATCCCATTTCGCACGACATATCTAATGAGGCAGTAAGCGTTCCATGGCTTCGCGCCTGCACAAGCAGGGTCTTTTACTACCTACTGTTCTCGACTATGGCCTCTATGACCGAAATTGATTCCGCATCAGTTTCCTAACAGGAGGAGTCGTATTTTTCAGCCATTGGTTGGTGATTCCCAACAATTCACACAGCTAAAACTGATTATGACCAAAGGCACGTGATGAGGGTTAAAATATTCATTGATGGCTAAAAGTTTACAAAATTGTCGATCTGAGTCGGGCTTGGAGCAATACAAAAAAAAATAACTACTAAGGGTCATTTGGGGCTGGGTCATCATCTTCAGGGACGTCATCTGGCTGCAGCCCTTCAATATCCTCGAGGTTGTAGAGTTCTTGGATTTTTTCCTTGCAGTCTTGGAAGCTGGCATCGTAAGCAAACACCGTCAATTTGGCTAACTCCTTATCAAAGGCTTTGGACTTCCTGAAATCCTCTACGGCCTCTGCAGCTCTTTTCTCCGCCTCGAGGGCTTTCTGCTCAGCCTCGATGGCCTCCCTCTTGGCCTCAGTCACTGCTGCCTCCAATTCGGCAATCTTGGCATCGGACTGGCGGGCGACCTCTTTGGTTGCATCTATTTCAATGGAGGCAGAATCCAATCGAGTCTTCAAAATGCACATTTTCGATTGCACCACCTCCAGCCTCTCCTCGGCCATCCTTTGCTTCTCCTCGGCCGCCTTAGCGTTATCCAGCTCATTGGCTGCACGACGCTGGACAACTTCCAGCGCGTACTCTGCCTTCTCAGCTCTCAGCCGGATGGCTTCGAGCTCGCTCTTTAAGGTGGCCCGGGTATCCTCCAAGGCCATCTCTGCCTTTTCTGCCCTAGCTTGGAGTGATAGCATCTCCTCCCGCGACTGGTCGAGAGCAGCATCACTCAGGGTCCAAAGTTCCCTCATGGCAATCAGAGAGTTCAGTGCCTGAATGGAATGTCAATGTTAAAAAGCAAAATAAAACAAACAAAACAAGAGAACAAATGATAAGGGGGCAAAAGCTCACCCAAAGATGTGCCACAGACACCTCGCGGAAGAAGGTGGCTCTCCCTCGATGCCGGAGAAACTCTTGCACCTCTACCACAGATGCTTCATCTAAAGCCCGCTTGGCCCAGCGGCTATGGTTCGCCAAAAGCGATTGGAAGGAAGGGTCGACGCCCCTCCTTTCCCTTGGCACGGGGGTCGCGGAGGAGGATTCCTCCTCCAACTCTGCTGCCTCTGGCCCCTTGGCTGGTGGAGGCGCTTCGATTGTTGCCCCTACGGGGGCAGGACAGCTGCAGGAGTTGGCCCTATTGTTGCATGGACCTGCTCCGTCTCTACGGCTTCGGGTGGGGGTGACGGCGCTTTTGCGACCTACTCTGGAGAAGGATCGAGCAGGATGACAAGAGGAGCTAGAACTGATGGTGATCTTCTTTCTCCTATTTGGCTCCGCCCGAGTTCCTTGCCAGCCTCGGCCCTTACCGTGTCTTTCTTGGCGGGCTCATCGGCTTGGGCTCTGGCTGCCTCGCACACGTGCGGGGGATCCACAACTTTGGCCCTTTTAGCGTCAACCTTACCAGCGTCGGCCCTTCCAGTGTCGGCCTTCTTCAAAACCTTAGCACGCAGGGGTTTCACAACTTCAGCCCCTCCAGCGCCGGCCTTCCCTGCATCGTCCCTCCTTGGAATTTTGGCGACGGCCCTCCTCTCAGCAAGGGACTCATTCCCCGTTGCCTTCCTCTTCTTAGTGGCCACCTGCCCGAGCTCGTGAAGCGATGGCGTCATCCCTATAAAGGCGGGAGATGAATAAATTAAAAAAAAGGGGAAGAAAAAGAAAAGAAAAGAAGGAAAAAGGTGGGTAATCAAGTGCTCACCACCAGAAGGGATTAGGCCGGCGAGACGAAGGTTTTCATCAACCAAAAGCTTATTGCATCGAGGGACATCGGTAGTCAGAAGCTGCCCAAATGCCATTCGATCTCTTGGAAGGATAGAAGAATCCCTATTGGCATCAATGTTGGGTGTCCCCCAGCTTCCGCGCACCCTATCGATATCAGCAAAAAAGAACTTATCCTTCTACCCTTTAACAGAGATGGGAAGGTACAACTTAAGGATCCTATTGGACCTAGGGGTGAAGGACCACCAACCTGATTGCTTGCGGAGGGTATAAAAACTGTGGAATAAGGAGATGCTGGCCTCTATGCCTTGCAGGTGACAGAGAACCAGAAAGCCGACGATGGTTCGGATCGAGTTAGGAACTAACTGGGAAGGTGTTAGAGAATATCGGTCCAGAAGATTGAGGATGAAAGGGTGGATAGGTAGTCGAAGTCCAGCCTTAAAGAAGGCTTCGTACAAGGCAACTCTTTCGGGACGGGAAGAGGTTACCCTGTCATCAGGAGCAGGGTAGAACAGACGAAGGTTTGGCGGAAAACTATACTTGGCTTTCAGATTTACTATGTCTTGAGCAAACATAGTGGAAGCAGTCCCTTCGGGGGACTCCTTGATGGCGCTGGAAGGACCAACAGCCGTCGGACGGCTCTGGGCGGAAGTCCGCCCGCCGGCCAGATGACTCCCAGCTACGGGGCGTCTGACCGGCCGCCGTTCCGGCAAGGAGTGATTGGAGGAGGGGGTAGACCATTGGCTTGGTAAGGAAGCAGAAGTTTGAGAAGGAGTGGGGGAACGCCCCCCGGAATTGGAAATAAAACAAGAAGGTGAGGAAGCCATGGAGACTAACCTAGAAAACTTGAGCTAGGATCGAAGGAGAACGAGGAGAGAACAAACATGGGAGGCGGACAGACGCTTGCAGACTCAAGAGGAAGCAGTAGCGTAAGAGAAGGGAGGATGGAAGGATAAGGACGATTTTTTCCTTTTATAGCCCCGTTTCAAATCATCCCACGGCCGTCCGTTCTGGCCACGTGCCAACCTTCAAATGGAAGGCGCTTCGGCGGCCTATCGGCGCGGAAAACACGAAAAACTCCACCAATAGAGAGATGGCGTTGGCCTTACCACAATGATGACGCTCGCCTTTTACGACTCACTACTCGAGAGAAATCCTCTCCAATCCCAACAGCCCGGACAGACGAAATGATGGCGCGAAAATCGGCCACCCAGAGTATATTAACACCCCTTTCGCTGGTGATTGTGCGCTCACTCATCTCAGGGGCGGGGGGGCATCTGATACGGCTGACCGTCTCCTCTGGATAGTATTATCTTTTGCACGATTTCCAGAAATAATGATGTGACAGCAAAACCCAGAAATAGAACTTTGGCTCCGGCCTATAGCAACGGCCTTTGGCCCCAGCCTCCAGCGACGGCCTTTGGCTCCGGCCTCTAGCGACGGCCTACAGCTCCGGTCTTTGGCTCCAGCCTACAGCGACGGCCTTTGGCCCCAGCCTCCAGCGACGGCCTTTGGCTCCGGCCTCCAGCGACGGCCTACAGCTACGGCCTTTGGCTCCGGCCTTTAGCTCCGGCCTTTGGCTCTGGCCTCCAGCTCCGGCCTCTGGCTCCGGCTTCCAACAACGACTCCGGTCCTAACTTGGTGCCTTTCTCGCATGCATAATGACCCGCCTTAGGCAACAGATCCCGTGATTCGAGGTCTATTGCCGTGTACCTTGCTCACTAAAATCATGGGCAAGTGCTAGCACGCTCGGTAGTTACCGCTACAAGCGGCCCTCATCCAGCAACGGCTTAACCACTTGCCGTTCAGAGAAACTTATCCTAATGAGGAAGATTCAACGGTTCCAACGAAACGAGGTAAACGGGACCCCCTAGACAGGTATAAGAGGAGGACCCGAGCTCAATGCAAGAGGATCTCTTTCTCTCTCTCTATCTATCTCACTATTATAGAACTGAATGACAAGTTTACTAACTTGAGCGTCGGAGGGTCCTTACCGGGAAAACCGGCCGAGGACTTCTTGCAGGGTTCCGAAGAAGGAAGACGCCCCCTCCATCCCATTTGGAAGCCCACGACAAATCTCAGCATGCCCGTCGCTCATCATGGTTGATTTGTCCGCATCATGTAGTTTCTCTTAAATCTGTTTTTAGCCATGTTTTATTCCTTTCTACCATGTTTAAGATACCGTTAAAAAATTTCTGTTTTTAGCCATGTTTTATTTTCTTTCTACCATGGCTTGGATTCGACGGTTGCGATCCATCCAATCGGCGATGATCTGACGGTTAAGATCGATCCAAGCCATGATCCTGATCGGCGATTATCAATCAAACCGTTGCGATCAATCCAATCGGTGATGATCCGACGGTTGCGATCGATCAGACCATTGCTAAATTGGCATCGCTATTTCAGTATTTTAGTATTTTCTTGTAGTGTCTCTCGCGCCTCCTTGCCCTGTTTCCCTTAGCGCTATGGTTTTGTCGTTCGTCTCGCGCCTCTCCTCCACCACCCTCTCCTTTCGCCATCGCCCTTCTCTGCCACGACTATCTCCGCCACCATCGCCGCCTTCTTCTCGCCGCATCTTTATAGATGGTCCGATTGTTAATGGGAAGACATCGACCATTATTTCACAGCTTTTTTATTGGACTTGAAGAATCCCAATGAGCCTATAAATATTTATATTAATTCGTCTGGTGGGAATATTATGGATAGCTTAGGAATATGTGATGCAATCCAAGCTATCTGATGCCCCATTGCTACTTTCTGTATCGGACAAGCAAGCTCAACGACATCCCTCTTGCTCGCGGCCGACACACACGACAAACGTTTTGTCTTTCGTCATGCACTTGTTGGTATGTATCCGCCCGATTCCGACAAATTCTACGGCAATGTTACTCAGAGAGTGATTTACGCCTGTGAATACCTTCAGCTCCGCCATCGGTTGGATATGCTGTATGCAAACCATGATACATGTTTATTGAAGAAGCAAAAACTTTTGGTATCATTGACCACATCATCAAGCACTGGCCTCAGCGTTGAGGGTTAGTTTTGTGATTGACAGTTTTGGCACTCTCGTTCAGGGTTTTGCGTTGAGCTTAATGAACTTTGTTTCGTTTGCATCTCTCTAATGTTGTTTCTGTTAGATCTATTTTTCGCCATGTTTTATTCCTTTCTACCATGTTTAAGATACCGTTACAAAATTTCTATTTTTAGCCATGTTTTATTTCCTTTCTACCATGGCTTGGATCCGATGGTTGCGATCCATCCGATCGGCGACGATCCGACGGATGCATCGATCCAAGCCATGATCCCAATTGGCGATTATCGATCAGACCGTTGCGATCAATCCAATCGACAACAATCCGACGGTTGCGATCGATCCAAGCCATGATCCCGATCGGCGATGATCGATCCGATGGTTGCGATCCATCCGATCGGAGACGATCCGACGGTTGTGACGATCCAAGCCATGATCCGATCGGTGATGATCGATCAGACCATTGCGATCAATCCGATCGGCGATGATCCGACGGTTGCGATTGATCTAAGCCATGATCCCGATCGGCGACGATCCGATGGTTGCAATCGATCCAAGCCATGATCCCGATCAGTGATGATCGATCCGACGGTTGCGATCCATCCGATTAGAGACGTTCCGACGGTTGCGATCGATCCAAGCCATGATCCCGATCGACGATGATCGATCAAACCATTACGATCAATCCGATCGGCGATGATCCGATGGTTGCTATCGATCCAAGCCATGATTTCGATCGGCGATGATCGATCCGATAGTTGCGATCAATCTGATCGACGATGATCTAATGGTTGCAATCGATCCAAGCCATGATCCCGATCGACGATGATTGATTCGATGGTTGTGACCCTTCCGATCAGCGACGATCCGACGGTTGCGATCGATCCAAGCCATGATCTCGATCGGCGATGATCGATAAGACCATTGTGATCAATCCGATCAGCAACGATCTGACGGTTGCGATCGATCCAAGCCATGATCCCGATCGGTGATGATCGATCGAACCGTTGCGATCAATCCGATCGGTGATGATCCGACGGTTGCGATCGATCCAAGCCATGAACCCAATCGGAGATGATTGATCCGATGGTTGCGATCCATCCGATCGATGACGATCCAACGGTTGCAATTGATCCAAGACATGTTTCCGATCGGTAATGATCGATACGACGGTTGCGATCCATCCGATCGAAGACGATCCAATAGTTGCGATCGATCCAAGTCATGATCCCGATCAGCAAAGATCGATCAGACCATTGCGGTCAATCTGATCGAAGATAATCCGATGGTTGCGATTGATCCAAGCCATGATCCCGATCGGCGATAATTGATCCAATGATTGTGATCCATTCGATTGGAGATGATCCAACAGTTGCGATCGATCCAAGCCATGATCCCGATTGACAATGATCGATCAGATCGTTGCGATCAATCTGATCGGAGATGATCCAATGGTTGTGATCAATTCAAGCCATATACCGATCGGCAATGACCGATCCGACGGTTATGATCCATCCGATGGGCAATGATCCCATGGTTGCGATCGATCCAAGCCATGATTCCGATCGGCGATGATCGATCCAACGGTTGCGATCCATCTAATCGGTGACAATCTAACGGTTGCGATCGATCCGAGCCATGATTCCGATCGGCGATGATTAATCTGATGGTTGTGATCCTTCCGATTGGTGACGATCCGATGGTTGCAATCGCTATTTAGCGATGAAAATATCGCATCGCTAAATAGCGACGCATTATTAGCGTCACTAAATAAAAAAATAAAATTTTAAAATTTTTGTTTGGTATATGCGTCGCTAATGTGTCGCTAAATACCGACGCAATAATTGTATCGCTATAATAATAATTTTTTAATAGTCTGGGTTTTGCGTCGCTAATGGCGTCGCTATTTGTTTTTGTCGCTAAGGCATCGCAATTTGGTGGCAATTTAGGAATGCAAAAATGCGTCGCTAAATTGGCGTCGCTATTTCAGTATTTTCTTGTAGTATGATCTGTCCGCCTCCTTGCCCTGTTTCCCTTAGCGCTATGGTTTTGCCGTTCGTCTCGCACCTCTCCTCCGCCACCCTCCTTTCGCCATCGCCCTTCTCCACCATGACTGTCTCCGCCAACCTCGCCGCCTTCTTCTCGCCGCATCTTTATAGATGGTCCGATTGTTAATGGGAAGACATCGACCGTTATTTCCCAGCTTTTCTATTTGGACTTGAAGAATCCCGATGAGCCTATAAATATTTATATTAATTCATCTTGTGGGAATATTATGGATAGCTTAGGAATATATGATGCAATCCAAGCTATCCGATGCCCCATTGCTACTTTCTGTATCGGACAAGCAAGCTCAACGGCATCCCTCTTGCTCGCGATCGGCGCACCCGGCAAACATTTTTCCTTTCTTCGTGCACTTGTTGGTATGTATCCGCCCGACTCCAACAAATTCTAACTCAGAGAGTGATTTACGCCTGCGAATACCTTTGGCTCCGCCATCAGTTGGATATGATATATGCAAACCATGCTGGCCATTGTATTGAGAGGATTACGAAGGAAATGGAGTACCCATGATACAAGTTGCTGAAGAAGCAAAAACTTTTGGTATCATTGACCACATCATCAAGCACTGGCCTCAGCATTGAGGGTTAGTTTTGTGTTTGACGGTTTTAGCACTCTCATTCAGGGTTTTGCGTTGAGCTTAATGAACTTTGTTTCATTTGCATCTCTCTAATGTTGTTTCTGTTAGATCTATTTTTAGCCATGTTTTATTCCTTTCTACCTTGTTTAAGATACCATTACAAAATTTCTATTTTTAGCCATGTTTTATTTCCGTTCTACCATGGCCTGGATCCGACGGTTGTGATCCATCTGATCGATGATGATCCGATGGTTGCGATCGATCCATGCCATGATCCCGATCAGCGATTATCGATCAGACCATTGTGATCAATCCAATCGGCGATGATCCAACGGTTGCGATCGATCTAAGCCAGGATCCTGATCGGCTATGATCGATCCGATGATCGCGATCCATCCATTCGGAGACGATCCGATGGTTGCGATCGATCCAAATCATAATCCCGATCGGCGATGATCGATCAGACCGTTGCGATCAATCCGATCGGCGATGATCCGACGGTTGCGATCAATCCGAGCCATGATCCCGATCGGCGACGATCCAATGGTTGTGATCGATTTAAGCCATGATCTCGATCGGCGATGATCGATCCGACGATTGCGATCCATTCGATCGGAGATGATTCGATGGTTGCGATCGATCCAAGCCATGATCCCGATCAGCGATGATCGATCAAACCATTGTGATCAATCCGATCAGCGACGATCCGATGGTTGCGATCGATCCAAGCCATGATCCCGATCGACAATGATCTGATGGTTGCGATCGATCTAAGCCATGATACTGATCGGTAATGATCGATCCGACGATTGTGATCCATCCGATCGGCGATGATCCAATGGTTGTGATCGATCCAAGCCATGATCCCGATTGGCGATGATCGATCCGACGATTGTGATCCATCCGATCGAAGATGATCCGACGGTTGTGATCGATCCAAGCCATGATCCTGATCGACGATGATCGATCAGACAGTTGCGATCAATATGATGGAAGATGATCCGATGGTTGCGATCGATCTAAGCCATTATCTTGATTGGCGATGATCGATCCGACGGTTGTGATCCATCTGATGGGCGATGATCTGATGGTTGCGATCGACCCAAACTATGATCTTGATCGGCAATGATCGATCTGACGTTTGTGACCCATCCAATCGGCGTTGATCTAACGGTTGCGATCGATCCAAGCCATGATCCCAATCGATGATGATTAATCCGACGGTTGTGATCCTTCCGATCGGTAACGATCCGACAGTTGCGATCGATCCAAACCATGATCTCAATCGACGATGATCGATCAGATCATTGCGATCAATCCGATCTGCGATGATCCAACAATTGCGATCGATCCAAGCCATGAACCGGATCGGTGATGATCGATCGGACCATTGCGATCAATCCGATCGGTGACAATCCGACGGTTGCGATCGATCTAAGCCATGATCTCGATCGATGATGATCGATCCAACGGTTGCGATCCACCTGATCGGTGATGATCCGATGGTTGCAATCGATCCAAGCCATGATCCTGATTGGTGATGATCGATACGATGATTGCAATCCATCCGATCGAAGATGATCTGATGATTGCGATCGATCCAAGTTATGATCTCGATCAGTGATGATCGATCAGACCGTTGCGATCAATCCGATCGAAGATGATCCGATGGTTGCGATTGATCCAAGTCATGATTCCGATCAGCGATGATCGATCCAACGATTGCGATCCATTCGATCAGAGATGATCTGATGGTTGCGATCGATCCAAGCCATGATCCCGATCGGCGATGATCGATCAAACCGTTGTGATCAATCCGATTGAAGATGATCCTACGGTTGCGATCGATCAAAGCCATGATCCCGATTAGCAATGATCCATCCGATGGTAGCGATCCATCCGATCGGAGACGATTCGATGGTTGCTATCGATCCAAGCAATGATCCCGATCGACGATGATCGATCTGATGGTTACGATCCATCCGATCAGAGATGATTCGAAGGTTGCGATCGATCCAAGCCATGATCCCGATCAGCGATGATCGATCAGACTATTGCGATCAATCCAATCGAAGATGAACCAATAGTTGCGATCGATCCAAGCCAAGATCCCGATCGGTGATGATCGATCCGACAGTTACGATCCATCCGATCGGCAATGAACCGACGGTTGTAATCGATCCAAGCCATAATACCGATCGATGATGATCGATCAGACCATTGCGATCAATTCGATTGGCGATGATCCGATGGTTGCGATCGATCCAAGCCATGATCCCGATCGGCGATGATCGATTGGACCGTTGCGATCAATCCGATCGAAGACAATTCGATGTTGGATATATGCGTCGCTAATGCATCGCTAAATTAATAATTTTTTTCTACTTTATTGCGTCGTAATTTAGCGACGCAAATAATGTGTCGCTAAATAACGACGCATTATATGAGTCGCTATTTAGCAACTCAATAGTTGCATTGCTAAATAGCGACACAAAATTAACTATTAATTTTTTTTATTTTTTTGGATATATGCGTCGCTATTAATAGTGACGCAATAATTGCATCGCTAAATTAATAATTTTTTTATTTTCTAATTTATTGCGTCGCTATTTAGCGATGCATTACTTGCACCGCTAAATAGCGACGCATTAGCGATGCAAATTAACCATTTATTTTTTTAAATTTTTTTGGATATATGCATCGCTAAATAGTGATGCAAATATTACGTCGCTAAATTAATGATTTTTTTTAATTTCTATTTTATTGCATTGCTAATGCATCGCTATTTAGTGATGCAAATATTGCATCGCTAAATAGCGATGCATTATTAGCATCGCTAAATTAAAAAATAAATATTTAATTTTTTTGGGTATATGCATCGCTAATGCATCGCTAAATAGTGACGCAATAATTGTGTCGCTATATTAATAATATTTTTAATTTTCTAGGTTTTTGCATCGCTAATGCGTCGCTAAATAGCGATGCATTTTTTTTGCATCGCTATTTGTTTTGATCGCTGAGGCGTCACAATTTGGTCACAATTTAGTGACGTAAAAATGCAGCGCTAAATTATCGTCACTATTTCAGTATTTTCTTGTAGTGCTTGGATCGATCACAACCATCGGATCATCTTCGATCGGATTGATCGCAACAGTCTGATCGATCATCACCGATCGGGATCATGGCTTAGATCGATCACAACTGTTGGATCATCTCCGATCAGATGGATCGTAATTGTCAGATCGATCATCGCCAATCGAGATCATAGCTTGGATCGATCGCAACCGTTGAATCATCGCCGATTGGATTGATCACAACGGTTTGATCGATAATCGCCGATCGAGATCATGGCTTGGATCAATCACAACCGTTGCATCGTCATTGATCAAAAGGATCACAACCGTTGGATCAATCATCGCTGATCGGGATCATGGCTTGGATCGATCACAACCGTCAGATCATCACCGATCGAATGGATCACAACCCTCGGATTGATCATTGCCGATCAGGATCATGGCTTGGATTGATCACAACCATCGGATCGTCGTCCATCGTATGGATCACAACCATCGGATCGATCATCGCCGATCGGAATAATAGCTTTGATCGATTGCAACCATCGGATCGTCTACGATTGGATTAATCACAACGGTCTAATCGATCATCGCCGATCAGGATCATGGCTTAGACGATCGCAACCGTCGGATCATCTTCGATCGGATGGATCGCAACCATCGGATCGATCATCGTCGATCGGGATCATGGCTTAGATCGATCACAACCACTGGATCATCGTCGATCAGATGGATCGCAATCATCAGATCGATCATCGCCGATCGGTATCATGGCTTGAATTGATCGCAATCGTCGGATCGTCGTCGATCGGGATCATGGCTTGGTTCAATCGCAACCATCGGATCATCGCTGATCGGATTGATCGCAACGGTTTGATCGATCATCACCGATCGGGATCATGGCTTGGATCGATCGCATCGTTGGATCATCTTCGATCGGATGGATCACAACCGTCGGATCGATCATTGCCGATCGAGATCATGGCTTGGATCGATCGCAACCATCGGATCATCGCCGATCGGGATCATGGCTTGGATCGATCGCAACCGTTGGATCATCGCTGATCGGATTGATCGCAACGGTCTGATCGATCATTGCCGATCAGAATCATGGTTTGGATTGATCGCAACTGTCGGATCATCTCCGATCAGATGGATCATAACCGTCGGATCGATCATCGCCGATTGGGATCATGGCTTGGATCGATCACAAACATTGGATTATTGCCGATTGGATTGATCGCAACGGTTTGATTGATAATCACCGATCGGGATCATGGCTTGGATCGATTGCAACCGTCGGATCGTCACCGATCGGATGGATCGCAACCGTCGGATCCAAGCCATGGTAGAAGGGAAATAAAACATGGCAAAAAATAGAAATTTTGTAACGGTATCTTAAACATGGTAGAATGGAATAAAACTTGGCTAAAAATAGATCTAACAGAAACAACATTAGAGAGATGCAAAAGAAACAAAGTTCATTAAGCTCAATGCAAAACCTTGAACGAGAGTGCCAAAACCATCTATCACAAAACTAACCCTCAATGCTGAGGCCAGTGCTTGATGATGTGGTTAATGATACCAAAAGTTTTTGCTTCTTTGGCAAACATGTATCATGGGTACTCCATTTCCTTCGTAATCCTCTCAATACAATGGCCAGTATGGTTTGCATACTGTTAGTAATAGTGCCCTAGGCCTATTGTATGGACATGGTATTTTGAATATTTATGAACATTTACTATTATCATAATTTGCATGTTTATTATATAATAATATCCTTGAATAATATTATGAATTATTCTAAATGTCCCTAATCGGTTATTGTTGTGGGAATAACAATAAATTAAGATTAGTATGAAATTTGATTGATATTCATGGGATGAATATGTGTATGAGATACAAATCAAATTTATATGTATTTGTTGAGAACAAATATTGGACAAGACCCGCCTTGAGATTAATACATGGATCAAAGTCATAAGTTAATCTCTAGTAGTTGTGTCATTAAATCCTTAGACCTGAGATTGCCATAGTTCTCAACATGAGGAATATTATGTTTTGACATAATCAAACGTTGTCTTTAACCGGATGATTATAAAGATTATGATTGAACATAATAAGAATCATGTAGTGAGATGTGAGTGATTAAGATGGAATTTGTCCCTCTTATTATAAGAGAGATATCTCTGGGCCCCTCGATGATTGAGACTGAGAAATGCATGGCCATGCTCAAATGAATTGATGGAGATCAATATCATTTGTTTAGTCAGTCTAATTGGGTTTCGAGAAATTAAAGATAGAGAGATATAAGGTTGACTTTATCCATGCCTTATATTCTATCAAGATATCATGTGACAAAAGGATTATGTTAATAGCTACTTTAAGGTTGTCTCGGAACATGAGCTTTTCATTTAACTTGGGTAGTCATAATGTCTTGCTAGAGGCCGCTTATGACTTGTAGGTTCAAAATGTGATTTAGGCCTACTGCCAACGTTAATTGAACCTATAGGGTCGCACACTAAGAACGGACAATAATGGTTACGATTTGTTACTCTCTATATAATTTAAAATGATGAGATTATTTTAAATTACAAATAATAATTAGTTGTCATTTAGATTCGAGTTTAATTTTGAGAAAATTTAAATTCGTAATTTAAATTGTGACAAGTAATTAAATTGTTACATTTTCTTATTGGATAAGGAAATAATCCATAAAGTTTTTTTTGGTTAAAAATATATATTCCTTATTTTGTAAGGAAAGGATTTAAATTGTTATTATTTAAAAGGAGTTTTAAATAAATATCAATTAAAATCTTAGTTAACCAAAATTCCTAGCAGGCTTGTATATATGTTCGATATATACGTTTTAGAGTCTGTGGGGCATTTGAAAGGTAACGTCGATTGGGGCATTTGAAAGGTCACGTCGATTGGGGCTTTTGAAGCGTCATATCTTTTGCCTTAAAGATGGAAAAATAGAGAGTTGAAAAGATGGGTTCATTTTTGTGAAAAATGGAATGGTTGAACTAGCATTCAAAACCATTTTGGTGTCCGTTCGTGTGTGGATACT
>UESW01001570.1:150355-185718 GCA_900491605.1 Calamus simplicifolius | reverse complement strand
GAGCCTTAAATTTATTGATGAGATCAATAAAATCAAATTTTAGGATGAAACTTTATTGTATCTCCAAATTTTAGGAACCGCAGTACTACCTAATCAGAGCGCCTTGTAAATTTAATTGGTTTTAAAAACACGCCTATTTTCTTTAATGCAATATGTATATGCTATATGATAACATGATATATTTTGCATGGTGTGTTGCTTTGCTTTGTATGGTGCATGGTATGGCCTTGTGACCAATATGATTGGCAGGTTTTTATTATTCTTTTACAAGGGTTGTAATTATTATATATGGCCTGCGTGCTATTTTGTTTCATTATAATTTTTCTTTTACTTTTAGTAGTATTTGTTTATTTATTGTAATAAAGCAAGAAGACAAAGCAAACCATTTAAAATCCTGCAATCCAACCATGGTGATAGAGGAGCTAGGTGTCTATGCACATGATGATGGTCAAGTAGACATTATGGTGTTGCTCATTATTACCTAGGATTGACCATTGATCTTCATATTGGCTTATGAAGATCAATCTTGATAAGGTCATACTATGACATGTTTATTATATACATGTATGAGATGCTATGTATGATGTTTCATAAGTATGTGATGCTATGTATGATATCAATGAGTATGTGATACTAAATGCATGATGAGATCTGTTAATCTATCTAGATCCCTCACATAAAATCTTAAGTTGACATGCCATCCATATTTGAACACTTGTCAAGGCTTTTATCACCTTAATGTGGGTTCTACCAAAGTAGAAGTACATTAGGTTACATTAGTGAGGCAAGATGGGTAATGGTGCTACCCATATGTTTAAAAATGGTTTAACTTAATTAGGTTATCAAAACGGTTTTGGGCCTAATGGCATGAGATGGGATTTAAACATGCCGAGACATATGATGTCATAATCCCATAAATTTCTAAGAGTTGCATGAGTTGCAATTGGTAAGAGTTACCTACCTAAAAAACTTAATTTTAAGCGTCATGCCAAAGCTGACTTAAAGTTGAGTATAAATATGGATCTTAGCTCACTAAATTAATATGATTTTATCATTGAGGGTTGTTAATTTAGTGGGAGTTTTTCATAATCAAAATACTTAACGAACTTTGCATTTATTGTAGATGGCCAACAATGATAACAATTCTACTATGTCACTGCGATCAATCCTTGCGAAGGACAAACTTACTGGGACTAATTTCCTTGACTGGTTTCGAAATTTGAGAATTGTTCTCAAACAAGAAAGGAAGCTTTATGTCCTGGATCAACCTCACCCTGAAGAACCAGCCGATAATGCTTCTAGAGCTGAAAAGAATGCTTATGAGAAGCATCATAATGACTCTATTGATGTTGCATGCTTGATGCTAGCTACCATGAGTTCTGAACTTCAGAAAGATTTGGAAAACATGGAAACTTATGATATGATTGTCAATCTAAAGGAAATGTTCCAGCAACAAGCAAGGCAAGAAAGGTATGATACTACCAAGGCATTGCACTCTTGCAAAATGGCTGAGGGTGCTTCAGTTAGCGCTCATGTGTTGAAAATGAAAGGCTATATTGAGCACCTTGATAGGCTTGGATTTCCAATGAGCCAAGAGTTGGCAACAGATTTGATCCTAAATTCACTTCCTGATAGTTATGATCAGTTTATCATGAACTATAACATGAATGAAATGGACAAATCAATTTCTGAGCTGCATACGATGCTTAAAACTGCTGAACAGAATATTAAGTCCAAGCCTGGCCATGTTCTGATGGTTCAAAAGGGAAAGGGCCTTATGAAGAAAAGAAAAGGAAAGGGTAAGGGAAGGGCTGGAAAGTCCAATGCTCAACCCAAGCCCAATCCTAAACCCAAGGCTAAAGCCCCAAAGGAGGGTGTCTGTTTCTTTTGCAATGAACCTGGTCATTGGAAGAGAAACTGCAAGCTGTATTTGGAGGATCTAAAGAAGAAGAAGAAGACTGGTGAGACCGGTTCTTCAGGTATTTATGTTATAGAGATTAATTTCTCTCCTTCTAGTTCCTGGGTATTAGATACTGGATGTGGATCTCACATTTGCACAAATGTGCAGGGGCTCAAAAGGAGTAGACAACTGAAGAAGGGCGAAGTTGATCTTCGAGTAGGCAATGGAGCAAAAGTTGCTGCTTTAGCTGTAGGAAGTTATGAACTTTCTTTGCCCAGTGGGCTTTTGTTAGTTTTGAACAATTGCTTTTATGTTCCTACAATGTGTAGGAATATTATTTCAGTTTCTTGTTTGGATAATGATGGTTTTTCTTTTATTATTAAGAATAATAATTGCTCCATTTATCATAAAGACATGTTCTATGCAAATGCCGAATTACTAGATGGTCTTTATGTTTTGAATCTTCAAAAATCCAACAATTCTTCTGTCTATAACATAACTACTAAGAAATTTAAGTCCAATGACTTAAATTCAACCTATCTTTGGCATTGTCGCCTTGGCCATATAAATGAGAAACGCATATCAAAACTCCATCAAGATGGACTTTTGAACTCATTTGATTTTGAATCATATGATACATGTGAATCTTGTCTATTGGGTAAGATGACAAAGGATCCCTTTACTGGACACAGTGAAAGGGCCAATGAATTATTGGGCCTAATACATACAGATGTATGTGGACCATTAAGTTCAGATGCCAGAGGAGGTTACAAGTACTTCATTACATTTACTGATGACTTCAGTAGATATGGTTATGTCTACTTGATGAGACACAAATCTGAATCATTTGAAATGTTTAAATCTTTTCAAATGAAGTACAAAACCAACTTGGCAAGACAATCAAGGCACTTCGATCTGATCGAGGTGGAGAATATTTGAGCCAAGATTTTTATGACCATCTTAGAAGTTGTGGAATCATTCCACAACTAACTCCTCCTGGAACACCACAATGGAATGGTGTGTCTGAAAGAAGGAATCGAACCTTATTAGATATGGTTCGATCTATGATGAGTCTAACAGATCTTCCACTTACCTTTTGGGGTTATGCACTTGAAACAGCTGCGTTCACACTAAATCGAGTTCCAACCAAAGCGGTTGAAAAGACGCCATATGAGATGTGGAATGGTAAAAAGCCCAGTTTGTCTTTTCTTAAGATTTGGGGTTGTGAAGCTTATGTAAAACGTCAAGTTTCAAATAAGCTGGAACCCAAGTCTGATAAATTTTTTTGTGGGTATCCTAAAGAGACTAAAGGATACTACTTTTACAATCCCATTGAGAACAAAGTGTTTGTTGCTCGGAATGGTGTCTTTCTAGAAAGGGAATTTATTTCTAAAGGAACCAGTGGGAGCAAGGTACAAATCGAAGAGATTCGAGAACCACAAGATAACATTGAACCGCCTGTGGATGCTCAAAGTCAACAAACCACTGTTGACACACCACCTGTAGCACAAAAGTTACGTAGATCTGATAGGATACGTCATGAGCCCGAGAGATATGGATTTCTTGTGACTGATAATCATGATGTATTGTTAGTGGATCAAAATGAACCTACTACCTATCAAGAGGCTATGTTAGATCCAGACTCTGAGAAATGGTTAGAGGCCATGAAGTCTGAAATCCAATCCATGTATGATAATCAGGTATGGACCTTGATTGAGCCACCTGAAGGTACAAAGACCATTGGGTGCAAATGGGTTTTCAAAAAGAAAACTGACATGGATGGTAAAGTGCATACTTACAAAGCAAGGCTAGTTGCAAAAGGTTTCAAACAAACTCATGGTATAGACTATGATGAAACTTTTTACCTGTAGCCATGCTTAAGTCTATTAGAATTCTCATTGCCATTGCTGCATATTATGACTATGAGATTTGGCAAATGGATGTTAAAACAGTGTTTCTTAATGGAAACTTACTTGAGGATGTGTACATGACACAACCTGAGGGTTTTGTACAACCTGAGAATTCTAGTAAAGTATGCAAGCTTCAAAGATCCATTTATGGTTTGAAGCAGGCTTCTCGGAGTTGGAATCTTCGTTTTGATGAATCAGTCAAAGAGTTTGGATTTATCAAAAATGAAGATGAACCTTGTGTTTACAAGAAAGTTAGTGGGAGCGCCATTGTATTTCTGGTCCTATATGTTGATGACATTTTACTCATTGGGAATGATATCCCTACCTTGCAGAGTGTCAAGTCTTGGTTAGGGAAATGTTTCTCAATGAAAGACTTAGGTGAAGCTGCCTATATCCTAGGGATAAAGATCTATAGAGATAGATCTAAGAGGCTGATTGGTCTAAGTCAAAGTACTTACATAGACAAAGTACTGAAAAGGTTCAGTATGCAAGATTCCAAGAGAGGATACTTGCCTATGTCTCATGGTATTACACTAGCAAATCTCAGTGTCCTAACACAAAAGATGAGCGAGAGCGCATGAGTAAGATTCCTTATGCTTCAGCAATAGGATCTATCATGTATGCTATGTTGTGCACTAGACCAGATGTCTCTTATGCTTTAAGCATAACGAGTAGATACCAGTCAGATCCCGGTGAGAGTCACTGGACGGCGGTCAAGAACATTCTTAAGTATCTGAGAAGATCTAAAGATATGTTCTTGGTGTATGGCGGATTGGAAGATGATCTAGTTGTAAGTGGTTACACAGATGCAAGCTTTCAATCTGACAAAGATGATTTCCGATCGCAGTCAGGATATGTGTTTTGTTTAAATGGTGGTGCTGTTAGCTGGAAGAGTTCGAAGCAAAGCACTGTTGCTGATTCTACAACTGAAGCTGAATACATAGCAGCATCTGATGCAGCAAAGGAAGCAGTTTGGATCAAGAAGTTCATTACTGACCTTGGAGTGGTTCCTAGCATCACAAATCCTGTTGATGTTTATTGTGACAATAATGGTGCTATCGCACAAGCAAAAGAACCTAGGTCACATCAGCGATCCAAACACATTCTTAGGCGTTATCATCTCATTCGAGAAATCATTGAGAGAGGTGACGTAAAAATATGCAGAGTTCCAACAGATGACAATGTTGCTGATCCATTGACTAAGCCTCTACCACAAGCAAAGCATGATCGTCATGCTAGGTTCATAGGTATTAGATACATTGATGAGTGGGCCTAGTGCAAGTGGGAGATTGTTAGTAATAGTGCCCTAGGCCTATTGTATGGACATGGTATTTTGAATATTTATGAACATTTACTATTATCATAATTTGCATGTTTATTATATAATAATATCCTTGAATAATATTATGAATTATTCTAAATGTCCCTAATCGGTTATTGTTGTGGGAATAACAATAAATTAAGATTAGTATGAAATTTGATTGATATTCATGGGATGAATATGTGTATGAGATACAAATCAAATTTATATGTATTTGTTGAGAACAAATATTGGACAAGACCCGCCTTGAGATTAATACATGGATCAAAGTCATAAGTTAATCTCTAGTAGTTGTGTCATTAAATCCTTAGACCTGAGATTGCCATAGTTCTCAACATGAGGAATATTATGTTTTGACATAATCAAACGTTGTCTTTAACCGGATGATTATAAAGATTATGATTGAACATAATAAGAATCATGTAGTGAGATGTGAGTGATTAAGATGGAATTTGTCCCTCTTATTATAAGAGAGATATCTCTGGGCCCCTCGATGATTGAGACTGAGAAATGCATGGCCATGCTCAAATGAATTGATGGAGATCAATATCATTTGTTTAGTCAGTCTAATTGGGTTTCAGAAATTAAAGATAGAGAGATATAAGGTTGACTTTATCCATGCCTTATATTCTATCAAGATATCATGTGACAAAAGGATTATGTTAATAGCTACTTTAAGGTTGTCTCGGAACATGAGCTTTTCATTTAACTTGGGTAGTCATAATGTCTTGCTAGAGGCCGCTTATGACTTGTAGGTTCAAAATGTGATTTAGGCCTACTGCCAACGTTAATTGAACCTATAGGGTCGCACACTAAGAACGGACAATAATGGTTACGATTTGTTACTCTCTATATAATTTAAAATGATGAGATTATTTTAAATTACAAATAATAATTAGTTGTCATTTAGATTCGAGTTTAATTTTGAGAAAATTTAAATTCGTAATTTAAATTGTGACAAGTAATTAAATTGTTACATTTTCTTATTGGATAAGGAAATAATCCATAAAGTTTTTTTTGGTTAAAAATATATATTCCTTATTTTGTAAGGAAAGGATTTAAATTGTTATTATTTAAAAGGAGTTTTAAATAAATATCAATTAAAATCTTAGTTAACCAAAATTTCTAGCAGGCTTGTATATATGTTCGATATATACGTTTTAGAGTCTGTGGGGCATTTAAAAAGTAAGAATTTGAAAGGTCACGTCGATTGGGGCATTTGAAAGGTCACGTTGATTGGGGCTTTTGAAGCATATCTTTTGCCTTAAAGATGAAAAAACAGAGAGTTGAAAAGATGGTTCATTTTTGTGAAAAATGGAATGGTTGAACTAGCATTCAAAACCATTTTGGTGTCCGTTCGTGTGTGGATACTTGTAGAGGGTGATGTCTTTCTGAAAGGCAGCACCTTTGAAGATCCGAGAAAACCCAACACAAGAACAGAAGGATTACATACTGATTAAAAAGGTAATAACAAAAGGTAATAACAAAAGGTAATATTTTGTTTATCCTTCTTTCGGTTTTTATGAAACGCATGTGATTCTTGGTGGGTTATAAATTTATTTGTTTCCGCTGCAATTTTATTCCAATTAGATTGAGATTTTTCATTCTGTAACCCAACACATATAGCATATCCAACTGATGGCGGAGCCGAAGGTATTCGCAGGCGTAAATCACTCTCTGAGTAACAATGCCATAGAATTTGTCGGAGTTGGGCGGATACATACCAACAAGTGCATGACGAAAGACAAAATGTTTGTCGTGTGTGTCGGCCGCGAGCAAGAGGGATGTCGTTGAGCTTGCTTGTCCGATACAGAAAGTAGCAATGGGGCATCGGATAGCTTGGATTGCATCACATATTCCTAAGCTATCCATAATATTCCCACCAGACGAATTAATATAAATATTTATAGGCTCATCGAGAATCTTCAAGTCCAAATAGAAAAGCTGGGAAATAACGGCCGACGTCTTCCCGTTAACAATCGTACCATCTATAAAGATGTGGCGAGAAGAAGGCGGCGATGGTGGTGGAGATAGTCATGGCGGAGAAGGGCGATGGCGAAAGGAGAGGGTGGCGGAGGAGAGGCGCGAGATGAACGGCAAAACCATAATGCTAAGGGAAATAGGGCAAGGAGGTGCGAGAGATCATACTATAAGAAAATACTGAAATAGCGACGCCAATTTAGCGACACATTTTTGCATCACTAAATTGCAACCAAATTGCGACGCCTCAGCGACAAAAACAAATAGCGACGCCATTAGCGACGTAAAAAAAAATGCGTCGCTATTTAGCGAAGCATTAGCCATGCAAAAAACCCAGAAAATTTAAAAAATTCGTTAATATAGCGATGCATTAGCGATGCATATATCAAAAAAATTTTAAAAATTTAATTTTAAATTTAGCGACACATTAGCAACGCAATAAATTAGAAATTAAAAAATTTGTTAATTTAGCGACCCAATATTTGCGTCGCTATTTAGCGATGCACATACCAAAAAAAAAAATTAATGGTTAATTTTGCATCGCTAATGCGTCGCTATTTAGCAACACAAATAATGAGTCGCTAAATAGCGACCCAAATAATGCGTCGCTAGCGACACAATAAATCAAAAAAAAATTATTAATTTTGCGATGCAATTATTGCGTCATTATTTAGCGACTCATATATCCAACCATTGGATCGTCTCCGATCGGATTGATCGCAATGGTCCGATCGATCATCACTGATCGACATCATGGCTTGGATCGATCGCAACTGTCTGATTGTCGCCGATCGTATTGATCACAATGGTCTGATCGATTATCGCTAATCAGGATCATGGCTTGGATCGATCGCAACCATCGGATCATCTCCGATCGGATTGATTGCAATGATCAGATCGATCATCGCCGATCGAGATCATGGCTTGGATCGATCGCAACCATCGGATCATCTCCGATCGGATTGATTGCAATGGTCTGATCAATCATTGTCGATTGGGATCATGGCTTGGATCGATCGCAACTGTCGATCAACTCCGATTAGATGGATCGCAACCATCGTATCGATCATCACCGATTGGGATCACGGTTTGGATCGATTGCAACCGTCGGATCATCGCCGATCGGATGGATCGCAACCATCAGATTGATCATCGCCGATCGGGATCATGGCTTGGATCGATCACAGCCATCGGATCGTTGCCTATCGGATTGATCGCAACGGTCCGATCGATCATCACCGATCGGGATCATGACTTGGATCGATCGCAACCGTTAGATCGTTATCGATAGGATTGATCACAACGGTCTGATCGATCATTGCCGATCGGGATCATGGCTTGGATCGATCGCAACCGTCGGATCAGTGCCGATCGAATTGATCACAATGGTATGATCGATAATCGCCGATCGGGATCATGGATTGGATCGATCGCAACCATCGGATCGTCACCAATAGGATGGATCGCAACCGTCGGATCCAAGCCATGGTAGAAGGGAAATAAAACATGGCAAAAAACAAAATTTTGTAACGGTATCTTAAACATGGTAGAAAGGAATAAAACATGGCTAAAAACAGATCTAACAGAAACAACATTAGAGAGATGCAAACGAAACAAAGTTCATTAAGCTCAATGCAAAACCCTGAACGAGAGTGCCAAAACTGTCAATCACAAAACTAATCCTCAAATGCTGAGGCCAGTGCTTGATGATGTGGTCAATGATACCAAAAGTTTTTGCTTCTTCAGCAAACCTGTATCATGGTTACTCCATTTCCTTCGTAATCCTCTCAATACAATGGCCAGTATGGTTTGCATACAGCATATCCAACCGATGGCGGAACCGAAGGTATTCGCATGCGTAAATCACTCTTTGAGTAACATTGCCGTAGAATTTGTTGGAGTTGGGCGGATACATACCAACAAGTGCATGAGGAAAAGCAAAACGTTTGCCGGGTGCGCCGGTCGTGAGCAAGAGGGATGCCGTTGAGCTTGCTTGTCCGATACAGAAAGTAGCAATGGGGCATCGGATAGCTTGGATTGCATCATATATTCCTAAGCTATCCATAATATTCCCACCAGACGAATTAATATAAATATTTATAGGCTCATCGAGATTCTTCAAGTCCAAATTGAAAAGCTCGGAAATAATGGCCGACGTCTTCCCATTAACAATCGGACCATCTATAAATATGCGGCAAGAAGAATGCGGCGATGGTGGCAGAGACAGTCGTGGCCGAGAAGGGCGATGGCGAAACGAGAGGGTGGCCGAGGAGAGGCGCGAGACGAACGGCAAAACCATAGCACTAAGGGAAACAGGGCAGGAAGGCGCGAGTGACACTACAAGAAAATGCTGAAATAGCGATGCCAATTTAGCGATGCATATTTTGGTATCATTGACCACATCATCAAGCATTGGCCTCAGCATTGAGGGTTAGTTTTGTGATTGACGGTTTTGGCACTCTCGTTCAGGGTTTTGCGTTGAGCTTAAGGAACTTTATTTCGTTTGCATCTCTCTAATGTAGTTTCTCTTAGATCTGTTTTTAGCCATGTTTTATTCCTTTCTACCATGTTTAAGATAGCATTACAAAATTTCTGTTTTTAGCCATGTTTTATTTCCTTTCTACCATGGCTTGGATTCGACGGTTGCGATCCATCCGATCGGCGATGATCCGACAGTTGCGATCGATCCAGCCATGATCCCGATCGGTGATTATCGATCAGATCATTGCGATCAATCCAATCAGTGACGATCCGACGGTTGCGATCAATCAGACCGTTACTAAATTGGCATCGCTATTTCAGTATTTTAGTATTTTCTTGTAGTGTCTCTTGCGCCTCCTTGCCTTATTTCCCTTAGTGCTATGATTTTGCCGTTCGTCTCGCGCCTCTCCTCCACCACCCTCTCTTTCGCCATCGCCCTTCTCCGTCACGACTGTCTCCGCCACCATCGCCGCCTTCTTCTCGCCGCATCTTTATAGATGGTCCGATTGTTAATGGGAAGACGTCGGCCGTTATTTCCCAGCTTTTTTATTTGGACTTGAAGAATCCCGATGAGCCTATAAATATTTATATTAATTCATCTGGTGGGAATATTATGAAAGAATTATGCTCTGAAAGCCAATCACAGTTGTTATATCAGTGGCAAAAAAAATTGTAATTTCTCTCAACTCAGAATGATAATAGAGGCAATTTTATATTTCATCATATGCTGTGTCTTATATTTTTTATGATGAACCCTATAGAATAGGGCAATGGTTTTAGGGTTACAAAGATAACAGTGAGACCTAAAACCTATAAACCCTAATCTAGAATATTCCTAGTCATAGGATCATCGATTTGGGGATCGATGAATCCGGATAGACTAGCACATCTTATGTATGCTCGATTATGAGGGTGGTTGGTCTCACGACCACTTGTGTAGGGACACTAAAAAAGATGTGGGTGCTAATTAGGTTATGAGTTCACTGAATTGATCCGACAGGAGAACATCAAATGGAAGTTTTACTTACTTGTCATAATAGACTGTTCTCTAAGTGGGAGTTGTGCAAGTAATCCTTAGACCTGAGACCACCATAGTATCTTGTGCACATGAATCCATATTTTGGTTTATAAAAGGTTATGTACGGGGTGATGCTAGATATGAAGGATTGTGTATGAAGGTAATGAGTAGGTCAACAAGGAATCGATGACTCCTAGTAAGAGGAGTATTTATCCCAAGTAATCTTATCAAATGTTGATTCAGAAAATCTTTGATCAAAGTATGATGAAATTAGAAAAGGTTTTCTTATTTATCATTGGTTGAGTCTTCATTAATGATTAGAGATTCAAATGGATTAAGTATATGAGGGTTTGACATTTATCCATGCCCATCACTTAATCGGGATAAAGAAATATCGAAGGATTGAATTGCAAAGTAACTTGCCACTAAAGGGTATTTTGGTAATTTTATCAAATTCCTCATCTTCTGGGTAGGCATGACACATTGCTAGATGTCAATCTTGTCTTGTAGGTTTTTATGAATCAATTAGATTGATTTCATAAGTCAATTTGAAGGTTGGTCCAGATTGACAGTTTAAGTTAGCCTGATTTGACCTGTTCACATAGTCGGATACATAATCGGGCTAAATCAAAAACCTACTGCTGGCTAGATGAGGAAACTAGAGGGTCACACACAATAGAGAATTAATTGAAGAAGTTAAAAATATTTTTATTAGGATTTTTGGATCCTAATTGGTTGGCCAAGATCGCATACTAGCATATGTGGGCTAACCCGAGCTCCTAACTTAATCTGTTTAGATCCATTTGCTTGCTGATTAGGCTAATAAATTTAAGTTGGATTTAAATTAACATTAGCCATGTGTTGGGCAGCCTATCTAGAGTTTAATCTAAATTTATGGGATTTTTCTAGATTTTTTTTATGATGATCAAATTCGAATTGGATTCGAATTTCAGCCCTATTTGGTTAGTTTGGGTTGACTTGGTTAGTCTGGGTTGAGCCGGGGCCTTAGTCCTTTTTTGAACCATTTTATTTCAAATTTAAATGAGTTTAATTTATTAAATATAATTTAAATTTATTAATAAAATAATTTAATAAATTAAATATTTAATATGTACTTGGTGGGGTTTGAATCGAAGACCCCTTAGACCCTTGGCGCCCCCTCGGAGCGGATAGAAGCGCTCCTCATGTAAAACGTCTCCACCCTTTCTTCATGCCCCTTGGATGATGCCCTTTCTCTCCATCCAACGCCTCTCATTGCTGCCCCTTTGTTTCTATTTAAAGGGGGCAGCAGATGGGATTCTAAGAAGAAAAAAAAACAGAAAAAGAAAGAGAAAACAGAGAGCCCGTAAGCCCTCCTTCTCCCCTGTTCTTCTCCCCTTGTCTGTGTAGAGGCTTGTTGGAAAGCTTTTAGAAAGCTTTTGAAGAGGATAAAGTCCAAAGAGGCATTAAAGGCTGCCAGAAAGGTTCTAACAAGCAAATAGGAGTGCTTCTTCGAATTGATTCTCGTGTGGATCACCTTTGGAGGGCATACACTTGTGTGCCTCTTGGAGATTATTAGATTTAGCAATCCATGTATTTTTCTTACTCCTTTTATTTTAGATTTTAATTGATTTACTTTTTGAATTGCATAAAGGCGATCTTGGAAATTAGGGCTTTTGGCGATGTTTGTTTTCAAAATGATTAAAGTTTATGAAAAGCATGCCTTCAAGCATCCCAAAATTTTCATCAGTGGTATCAGAGCCTTCTTCATGCATTCAAGAAGAAATAAAATTAATCTATTATGAATGATTAAATTGATAGATCATTATATGTTTATAGCAAAATAGTAAGTTATGTTTAACCAAATTGGCATGATATGCATAATGTAATGATATGACTATATTACATTCATAAAATGGTTATTATTATGATTGTTAAAATAAGTAAATCATTATGTTCTGATGCATAATTAGCAATATATGTTGTACATAATTGACTATTATGCTTTATATAATGCAATGTCCTAGTAACTACTTAGGATTGGGTTAGTCACCATAGTCATTTGGTCATAAGAGCCAAGTAGGTTTTTTAAAGGCCCTCTCTTTCCATTCAATGGGATCTCCTATGATATGTAGGGGTGCCGATATGATCTTATCCCATAAACAAGTAATGAGAACGGAAGATTATTATTTTTAATCATATGCTTTTGTGATGCATATTAGGGCTAATATGCGTATTAGTTGATATGATGAGATGAAGTATGTACTGCTTGATTGTATGCCACAAGATTAGGGCTTCACTATAACCCTAATTAATTTAGAAATATGTTTAGAAGTATTAGTTGTCATTATGTTGTAAGATTAATGACACACTATGCACATAAATGGATATGTGATACTTAGAAACATAAGGATGTGCTCGAGACGATAAAAGCCCTCCTAAAAATTATATTTAGTTGTAGTGTTATATTATCATGAAGCAAATCCTTTTTAGGGATTAATTGATCGATTGGTGTCTAAGAAAAGTGGTTCTGGGAAGGTAAAGAGAATGTGGTTTTTTAATTAGTTCCGTTACTTACCTGGCCAAATTTATTTGGTGTCTATGGAAAGAACGGGGGACTCCCACACCTCTTCCACTTGCCTGGCTAATTCGATTAATTTAAACCTTAGAATTGGAAATGCTAATTGGTTATAAATGCACTACAAAAATGCCTTCCTTCATACAAAGCCAAAATTATATCAAAACTATAGTAGGCTTATTGAGCAAACTCAAGGCTTACTATTAGGGTTTGATGTAAAAATTTGACTTGGTGCATATTATGCTTTATAGTATGCTTGTTAATATTACTTTGTTGAGCAAACTCAAGGGTGACATTATTCAATCATGACTATATAGAATGAAGGGTCTGACTAAACTAAGACATTATTGTTTGTTGTGCAAACACAAGGCTATAACTGTCTTAGAGGCAAGTGTAATGTTGATGAAATTGGAAAGGGAATTTCCTACCCTTGAACTTATAAATGTTTGTTGAGCAAACTCAAGGCATTTATAAGGAATTGGGATCTCAACCCCACTAAAGCAATTGGATATTGGTTTCTCGTTTAACATAATAGAGGGTTATGGTATTCGAAGAAAATAGTGGGAGGCACAATTAGATTCAAAGTCCTTGTCTAATTGTGATTATTATTTTTGAGTGGTCTGCTCATGTATTATTCTTGTTTGTTTGTAGACAATTAAATGGCTTCATCATTATCACTGCGGGGCATTTTAGATGCTAATAAACTAACCGGACCAAATTATGTCGATTGGTTGAGGAACCTAAGGATTGTATTAGCTCAGGAGAAAATTTCCTACATTCTTGATTCTTCGGATCCAGATCCGATTGGAGAAGATGCTTTCGAGGAGGAAAGGGCCACATTTAGGATGTGGCAGAATGACAGTATGACTGTCAAGTGCATCATGTTGTCCTCAATGAGCAATGAGCTCCAGAGGCAACATAAAAGATGGAACCTCAGTCCATACTTCTCAACTTAAAAGAGTTATATGGAGAGCATAGTAGGACTGCAAGAATGAGATATCTAAGTAGTTATTTTGTGCATATATGAGTGGCGGCTCGCCTGTTCAGGTTCATGTCCTAAAGATGATTGACTCACCCAATTAGGTCAATTAGGCTTCGTCATGGACGAGCAGCTAAATCAGGATCTGATCTTGTAGTCACTCCCAGATTCCTTCTCACAATTTGTCATGAACTACCACATGAATAAATTGAATCTTACATTACCAGAGCTACTTAACATGCTTAAGACTGCTGAGAGACATTTTAAGGAAGAAAAGTGTCACGCTCCAGACCCAAAAATTTTGAGCTAGGGTAACAACCCGCCGCGTGCCGGGCACGCAAGGCGTCCCGAAACATGACACTGAGTTCAAGAAAAGCAACGACCTATATATCATTCAAGTCCATGACTTTAATACAATCCATAACTAAAGATTTGGGCTACAAGCCCTACACATAAACATTACTGGTGTTACATCAACATATGAATCCACTTTATTTTAAATAGAAGCTCCAACGAACCTATGGTTCCTTACACACCACAATAACATAGATGATTTGCATGCTTAAACATTGTTCAATTACTCAAACATGCCATGTAAGTATACCCATCATTGTTATATTATATCATATGTGTCCCACGGCCCTGCAATGCCCATAACAAAGGAGAGCCGCGGTGGCACATATAAATATAATTTAAATCATTTGCACTCATCATTGTTGTATTATATCATAGCAAATTATCAGTGCATATAAAGCATTCCACAAATACTCAAACATCATTGCTATATTATATCATATGTGTCCCACGGCCCTGCAATGCCCCATAACAAAGGAGAGTCGCGGTGGCACATATCGATATAATTCATTCTTTGCATTCACAATTACTCCATTATGCAATGTAAGTATTATATCATGCGTGTCCCACGGCCCTGCAATGTCTCATCTGAGCACATCCTCTAGATGTGTATGGCCATAGCAAAGGAGAACCGTGGCGGCACTTATGAATATAATACTAATCATTTGCATCCATAACCGCTCAATTATACTATATAGGTAAACCCACTGTTTATACTCTCAATGGTAACTGTAAATGTGACCCACGGCCCTGCAATATTTTAATAATGTACCAACAGGCATCCCTCCTACTGAAGTAGGGTCGAAATGCCATAGTATACTAACAAGTATCCCCCCTACTGAAGTAGGGTCGAAATACCATAGTGTACCAACAAGTATCCCCCCTACTGAAGTAGGGTCGAAATACCATAGTGTACCAACAAGTATCCCCCTACTGAAGTAGGGTCGAAATACCAGGGTATGACATGATAAAGGAGAACCGCGGCGACACATAACAGTACTTCACATCACATGCACTCATCATATCAATAACAACACAATATTGCATTAACAGTGGATTATACCAACTGAACAATTGCCTATAATACATCACATCAATGTCATAATAACTGCATCTCTCATGCATAGTAACTGCATCTCTCATGCATAGCAACTGCATCTCTCATGCATAGTAACTGCATCTTTCATGCATAATAACTGCATCTTTCATGCATAATAACTGCATCTCTCATGCATAGCATCCACACATGAAATCATAGTACATAAACAGCCATGTATTCATAATATTCATCTACTTATAAATTTAGCTAATAACAATTCTTCATATCACAATTCACAATTTAACTACGCATATCCTGAAACAAATTATTTAATAAACTGATAACTGGCTTACTTACCTCAGTACGCAATCCAACAGGTATAAATAAGCTAGTCAAATGTCTGAGCACCTACAGGATTATTTACACAATTAATTGATTAGCAAGGAATATTAAAATGACCCTTAGAATTTCTACCCAGACTAGTTCACGGGCCCTACTTTGGGCTCGAATATCTCCCACTACACACACCCGATTGGGGAAGTAAAAATACCCCAAGAAACTAGAATTCACCCAGATTCTAGCCATATAATTATTTTTCTAATCCCAGCCCGATACATGGCCCAAAATCTAGCCCAAAGTCAGCCCACTGCACGGCCTAAAAGGCCTGAACCGGCCGGCCTAGCCGGCCCGGTTCAAACCAAATCCCACCCGATCCCCTGTTTCACCGAACAGGGGACGGGACATGGCCGGTGGCCGGGGCCACCGCCGGTCAAATTGAGGGCGGCCCGGCCGCCGGTGGCCGGGCCAGAGCCGGCCGCGGCGAACCCCCTCCTTCTCCCTCAATTTCTTTCACTCTCTCTAACTCCTCCGCGCGGCACAGAACTGTGCCGGCGGCACGGCTGGCCACCATGGCCGGCCGGACCTCCACCGGACGCACACCCGGCGCCGGTGGAGGTGACAGGCCAAGTCTCAGGCCCAACGAGGCGGCGAGCACGCCGCCGGACCCGAACCAACGGCGGAAGCCGAACCGGCTTCCGCCACCGCGCGAGAGGAGGGCCAATTGGCCCTCCCTCTCTCTCTCTCTCCACCCTGTCTCTCTCTCTCACGCTCGCTCTTTCTTTCTCTCTGTCTCCCTGTCTCTTTCTCTCTCTTACGCTCTCTCTGTTTCATGCTCTCTCTCTCACGCTCTCTCTCTCTCTTTGTCTCTCTTGATCAGGGGATTACCTGATGGAAGCATGGAAGCGAACGCCAGGATGATGGAGGGAGTCCCCCCTCCATCATATAAATAATCCCCTAATGCAATGCTTCGGTGCACTCAAAAGACGCGCGACGACTAGGCCATTCAATCGTCAAGTCAGGGCGTTCGTCAAGTAAAGGGCCTAAACGTCATGTCAAAAGTCTAAACGCCAAGAAGGTTTTCCCCGGGATGCCAGGTGTCTCCAAAAGTAATTACTAAGAGTTACGTTCCCCCATGATAATTTATGGAGGGTTACATTCTTCCCCCCCCCCCTTATAAAAATTTCGTCTTGAAATTTGATATACATCCAATAGAATACAAACCCAAATTTTCTATCTCATAATCAACTAAATTTCATTCAAAAGTCACCGTCATCGATACATCGTTGATCTGAAATAAGATTCAAATAATTATGGACGTTTCTTTCTCATTTTCTCCTTAGACTCCCAGATAATCTCCCTCAGAATAATTACTCCGCTGAACTTTGACATAAGGAATACTACACCATCTCAGAACTTAATCCTTGCGGTCCACAATGTGCATAAGATGATCTTCATAGGTCAATTCTTTCTTAAACTAAATCGGTTCAAGTCCTAACACATAACGGGGGTTGAAATACACCTCCTCAGTCATAAAGATATGAAACACATTGAATACCCCAAAGAGTAATGAAGACAGTGCTAAGCTATAAGCCACCTCCTTTATTTTGATCAAAATCTCAATTAGCCCATAAATTGAGGATTCAATTCACCTCTAAACACAAATCTCATCACGTCATTAGTTAGTAAAATTTTCCAAATGATCTTCAACCTAAAATTTCAAATCTTTCTGTTTAACATCAACATATAACTTTTCTCTTAACTCTGAGCTACATGAAGCTGCCTTGATACTTTCTCATATTTGTTAAACCAGCTCAGTAATCAAAATTTTCTCTCTCACACTTCATCTCAATAAAATTACACCTTATATCATAGACAACAAAATGAATCCATTTGAATGTTGGCTTGGTAATCAATAATAAGCAATTTCATTAAGGGTAAGAACAATACCAAGCACCTCTTAAATCCATTACACAGGCTCACAGTATAACATCTAAAATCTTATTGGTTTCTGCAGTTGTCTATTACATGTATAATGTCTTCCATACTTAAGGTTAGCAACAATCAGGTACTCTCGATTCCTTGATAGACAGTTCAAAATTCTTGTGAATTAGATATAAGATAATTTTCTTTCAATGCTCTCTCAACTCTTGAATAGTTGAATGTACCATTAATCATTACGACACTTATATCAATCATCATAATATACTTGGTTTCACTCTTGAATACTTCAAGCTAACATCAATGAACATTATGCCAATCATTTAAGATATCTTTCATAATTATCGTAATTAAAATTTATTTTCTTTGAATAGATATGCCACTCATGGCTGATTGATAATTTATCCATCCAGTCTCGAATTCAGAAAGTACTCAATTGTGATTAATCAAAAACATGTAATTAACTATTCCATTCCCAAAATATCATCAATATTAATCATCCTTATAACCAGCAGATGAGTTCATAATCTTACAATATCAATAATGTAAGTTCTACAATTAAGATTCATTAAATTCAGATTTAATACCTCAAGATCCATATATCAACTCAATTGCAATATGGACATAATGGTGTTTAGTTATATTAGTCATCAATTGCAATTTTAATTACTATCATATTCCATATTCATCTGTCTTTTATTGCATATCCAATTAAAATTTCATCTACCCATATTATTTAAAGGTCTAAAATTGCTACGAATCATTTCCAACAAGTTTAATGAAGCTAAAACCTCTAGAAGCCCCTTGACCTCCCCACTGATCAAGGCTACCAGCTAGGGAGCCCACATAATATTATTGACTTGCAACGGTTCATTCTCAATTCCTATCAAACTTGTAATTCAATTAATATCTTGATAAACTTTAAATTTCAAGCTCCCAAAGCATAATTCATGAAATTCCTTGAAAGTCATAATTGTCTCAATGTCATCCAAGTATTTTGCCTAGAGTGTCATTATGCATATGTCCTTAAGATCATAACCTAGGTCTTGTGGGTTATGGGCCCACCATGCTTCCGCTGCGCACTCTGATGCTGCATGTCCTGCATAGACTGCGCCATACTCGAGAGAGCTTGAAGCATCTCAGACTGGAATCGCTGGTGCTCAGTTCCTACTGGGTTGGCAGGGGCCATACCTCCAGTAGTTCCTTGACCCACCGGCTGATCAGCATTACCGGCCAGAGAGTCCTCCTCATACAGTTGGCTCCTAGTATGGCGAGCCATAACTATTTTCTAATAAATTAGATGTGGTTAATATCATCATAAACTAAAGTGTCAGGTGACTCTAAGTATAATGTCATCAAAATATGTTCTCTCCGTGTTATCATGTCAATATGTCTGTGTCCCTAGGGCCATAAGTTCTCTACTTGTTATCATGTCAATATGTCTGTGTCCCTAGGGTCATAACCTAGTGCTCTGATACCATAAAAGCTGTCACGCCCCAGACCCAAAAATTTTGAGCTAGGGTGACAACCCGCCGCGTGCCGGGCACGCAAGGCGTCCCGAAACATGACACTGAGTTCAAGAAAAGCAACGACCTATATATCATTCAAGTCCATGACTTTAATACAATCCATAACTAAAGATTTGGGCTACAAGCCCTACACATAAACATTACTGGTGTTACATCAACATATGAATCCACTTTATTTTAAATAGAAGCTCCAACGAACCTATGGTTCCTTACACACCACAATAACATAGATGATTTGCATGCTTAAACATTGTTCAATTACTCAAACATGCCATGTAAGTATACCCATCATTGTTATATTATATCATATGTGTCCCACGGCCCTGCAATGCCCCATAACAAAGGAGAGCCGCGGTGGCACATATAATATAATTCAAATCATTTGCACTCATCATTGTTGTATTATTTCATAGCAAATTATCAGTGCATATAAAGCATTCCATAAATACTCAAACATCATTGCTATATTATATCATATGTGTCCCACAGCCCTGCAATGCCCCATAACAAAGGAGAGTCACGGCGGCACATATCGATATAATTCATTCTTTTGCATTCACAATCACTCCATTATGCAATGTAAGTATTATATCATGCGTGTCCCACGGCCCTGCAATGCCTCATCTGAGCACATCCTCTAGATGTGTATGGCCATAGCAAAGGAGAACCGCGGCGGCACTTATGAATATAATACTAATCATTTGCATCCATAACCGCTCAATTATACTACATAGGTAAACCCACTGTTATACTCTCAATGGTAACTGTAAATGTGACCCACGGCCCTGCAATATCTCAATAATGTACCAACAGGCATCCCCCCTACTGAAGTAGGGTCAAAATGCCATAGTATACTAACAAGTATCCCCCCTACTGAAGTAGGGTCGAAATACCATAGTGTACCAACAAGTATCCCCCCTACTGAAGTAGGGTCGAAATACCATAATGTACCAACAAGTATCCCCCCTACTGAAGTAGGGTCGAAATACCAGGGTATGACATGATAAAGGAGAACCGCGGCGACACATAACAGTACCTCACATCACATGCACTCATCATATCAATAACAACACAATATTGCATAAATAGTGGATTATACCTACTGAACATTGTCTGTAATACATCACATCAATGTCATAATAACTGCATCTCTCATGCATAGCAACTGCATCTCTCATGCATAGTAACTGCATCTCTCATGCATAGCAACTGCATCTCTCATGCATAGTAACTGCATCTTTCATGCATAATAACTGCATCTTTCATGCATAATAACTGCATCTCTCATGCATAGCATCGACACATGAAATCATAGTACATAAACAGCCATGTATTCATAATATTCATCTACTTACAAATTTAGCCAATAACAATTCTTCATATCACAATTCACAATTTAACTACGCATATCCTAAAACAAATTATTTAATAAACTGATAACTGGCTTACTTACCTCAGTATGCAATCCAACAGGTATAAATAAGCTAGTCAGATGTCTGAGCACCTATAGGATTATTTACACAATTAATTGATTAGCAAGGAATATTAAAATGACCCTTAGAATTTCTACCCAGACTAGTTCATGGGCCTTACTTTGGGCTCAAATATCTTCCACTACACACACCCGATTGGGGAAGTAAAATACCCCAAGAAACTAGAATTCACCAAGATTCTAGCAATATAATTAATTTCTAATCCCGGCCCGATACAGGGCCCAAAATCTAGCCCAAAGTCAGCCCACTGCACGGCCCAAAAGGCCTGAACCGACCGGCCCAGCTGGCCCGGTTCAAACCAAATCCCACCCGATCCCCTGTTTCACCAAACAGGGGACGGGGACATGGCCGGCAGCCGGGGCCGCCGTCGGCCAAATTGATGGCGGCCCGGCCGCCGGTGGCCGGGCCAGAGCCGGCCGCCGCCGCGGCCGGCCGCCAAACCCCCTCCTTCTCCCTCAATTTCTCTCACTCTCTCTAACTCCTCCGCGTGGCACAGAACTATGCCGGCGGCACGGCCGGCCACCATGGCCGGTCGGACCTCCACTGGACGCACGCCCGGCGTCGGTGGAGGCGACAGGCTAAGTCTCGGGCCCAACGAGGCAGCGAGCACGCCGCCGGGCCCGAACCAGCTGGCCGAAGCTGGTTCGGCTTCCACCACCGCGTGAGAGGAGGGCCAATTGGCCCTCCTCTCCTCTCTCTCTCCACCTATCTCTCTCTCTCTCACACTCGCTCTTTCTCTCTCTCTATCTCCCTGTCTCTTTCTCTCTCTTATGCTCTCTCTGTTCATGCTCTCTCTCTCATGCTCTCTCTCTCTCGTCTCTCTTGATCAGGGGATTACCTGATGGAAGAATGGAAGCGAACGCCAGGATGATGGAGGGAGTCCCCCCTCCATCATATAAATAATCCCCTAATGCAACGCTTCGGTGCACTCAAAAGACGCGTGACGACTAGGCCATTCAATCGTCAAGTCAGGGTGTTCGTCAAGTAAAGGGCCTAAACATCATGTCAAAAGTCTAAACGCCAAGAAGGTTTTCCCCGGGATGCCAGGTGTCTCCAAAAGTAATTACTAAGAGTTACGTTCCCCCATGATAATTTATGGGGGGGTTACAAAAAGGCTCATCTTCTTCTGAGCGATGGGAAGAAGAAAGAGGTGATGAAGAAGGGTTTAAAAATAAAATTAAACCCTAAAAGGAGCATCAAGAAGAAGAAGAAGGCAAAGAAGTCTTCAGATGATGGATCTTGTTTCTTCTACGGTAAGAAGGGACATTGGAAGAAGAATTGTAAGAAGTACCTAGCAAGTTTGAAACAGGATACTGATAAAGTATCAAAAGGTTTGTTAATGATTCAAACAAACTTATCATTGAGTTCTTCAACTTCTGATTCATGGGTATTGGATACCGCATGTGGGGCTCACATATGCAAATCTTTGTAGGGGCTTGACAAAATTAGAAGGTTGGAGAAAGGTGACTTCAAGCTTTATGGCGCAAGTGGAGAGACCATCCATGCAGAAGATTTTGGAACCTACTTATTATTATTGCCTACAGGCAAAATACTTGAATTAAAAGATTGTTATTTTATTTCGAATGTAGTCAGAAATATTATTTCTGTACCGTTGTTATTAAAACAAGGTTATGAAATAAAAGTTGAGAGCAATGGATGCTCTATATCTTATTCAAATGACTTCTTTGGAATGGAAAAATTTGTGAATGGTCTTTTTAACTCTATCACTCAATGATAATGTGTTGCTTGTTGAAAACAAAAGGAGAAAGAGAGATGATACCAATGAAACATTCCTTTGGCATTGCCGATTAGGTCATATAAGTGAGTCAAGGATTAACAAGTTATACAAAGAAGATTTCTTTGGACCTTATGATTTTCAATCATTAGAAACTTATGAATCTTGCCTCATGGAAAAAATGACCAAGTCTCCATTTACTGGACATGGAGAAAGGGCAACTGAGTTATTAGGGTTAATACATTCAGATGTATGTGGACCCATGTTAGATATTCATATTTCATCACATTTATAGATGATCTATCAAGGTTTGGATATGTGTATCTTATGAAACAGAAATCCGAAGCCTTTGAAAAGTTTAAAGAGTATCAAAATATGGTTGAGAAACAAACTGGAAAAGGTATTAAAATCCTTCGATCTGATCGAGGAGGTGAATACTTATCCAGCGAGTTTCTTAATCATCTTAAGGATAATGGTATTCTCTCTGAATGGACACCTCCATATACACCACAATTAAATGGTGTAGCTGAAAGGAGGAACCATTCCTTGTTTGATATGGTACGGTCTATGATGTGCTTCACGGATCTTCCAGTATCCTTCTGGGGTTATGCCCTAGAAACTGCTGCATATGTAATAAACAGGGTACCATCAAAATCAGTTCCTAGCACTCCTATGAATTATGGAATGGCAGAAAGCCAAGTCTTAAACATCTTAAAATTTGGGGTTGCCTAGCTTATGTTAAAAAGGAATTTGTACATAAGCTAAATACTAGGGCTAAAAAATGTAGGTTCATTGGTTATTCTCAAAAAGGTATTGGATATCTTTTCTATCATCCTACTGAACAAAAGGTATTTGTTAGTAGGTATGCTGTCTTTTTGGAAAAGGAATTTATTCAAGAAGAAAGTAATGGCAGAATAATCAAATTAAATGAAATTCAAAATAAACAAACTCAAGTTCCTCAATCAAAGTACAAATTGATAAGGTACAACCACAACATATACCTCCTCTTCGTAGGTCAGAAAGAGTGCGGGAATCACCTCTTAGATATGGTTTTATGATTGAAAATAATAATGAAGCCAACGTCATTAAAAATGATGATCCACTGACCTATATGGAAGTAGTCGAGAGTAAGGAATCCGACAAATGGCTTAATGCCATGAAATCCAAGATGGACTCCATGTATGACAACTAGGTTTGGATCTTGGTTGACCCACCTGAGGGAATTGTCCCAATAGGGTGCAAATGGATCTTCAAAAGAAAGATTGGAGCAGATGGACAAATAGAAACCTACAAGGCTAGGTTAGTGGCAAAAGGTTTCAAGCAAAGACATGGTATTGACTATGATGAAACTTTTTCACCAGTTGACATGCTCAAGTCTATTAGGATTATGCTTGCTATTGCTGCATACTATGATTATGAAATATGGCAAATTGATGTTAAGACTGCATTCCTTAATGGAAATCTTGAGGAAGAAGTCTATATGTCACAGCCAGAGGGGTTTGTCTCAAGTGAGAGACCAAACCAAGTATACAAACTTAGAAAATCTATTTATGGATTAAAGCAGCATCGAGGAGTTGGAACATTCATTTTGATGAAACTATTAAGGAATTTGATTTCATCAAGAATACGGATGAACCGTGTGTATATAAGAAAATAAGTGAGAGTGCCACTGTCTTCTTGGTCTTGTATGTGGATGACATACTTATCATTGGAAATGATATTCCAATGATGCAATCAGTCAAGACTTGGTTGTCAAAATGGTTTTCCATGAAGGATTTGGGAGAAGCATCCTATATTTTAGGAATAAAGATCTATAGAGATAGATCTAAGAGGATGCTAGGGTTATCCCAGTCCAGGTACATAGACTTAATATTGAAGAGATTCAATATGGACGGAAGTAAGAAAATGTTATTTGCCCATGAGTCAAGGCATACACCTATCTAAAAGGATGTCTCCTAAGACTCCAGAAGAAAGAGATAGGATGAATAAGATTCCTTATGCTTCGGCAGTATGATCAATTATGTATGCAATGTTATGTACCAGACCTGATGTTGCTTATGCTTTCAGGCTGCTTTGGGCATAGTAAGCAGATTTCAGGCTGATCCAGGGGAGGATCATTGGAAAGCAGTAAAAAATATTCTTAAGTACCTGAGAAGGACAAAAGATGTTTTTCTCATATATGGAGGATCAGACTTAAAACTAGAAGGCTACACAGATTCTAGTTTTCAATCTTATCCAGATGACAGTAAGTCTATATCAGGGTATGTCTACACTCTGAATGGAGGAGCAGTGAGTTGGAAAAGTACCAAGCAGCCAACTGTAGCTGATTCAGTCACTGAGGCAGAGTACATAGCTGCAAGTGAAGCCGCTAAGGAAGCTATTTAGATGAAGAAGTTCAACACCGAATTAAATGTAGTTCCTACTATACAACAGTCGGTGCCATTATATTGCGATAACACTGGAGCTGTGGCACAAGCGAAGGAACCAAGGTATCATCATAAATCCAAGCACATCCTGAGACGCTTCCACCTCGTTCGAGACATCATTGAAAGACATGATGTGGTGATAGAACAAGTTGAAACAAAGAACAACATAGCAGACTCATTCACTAAGGCCCTTCCACTACAGCAGTTAGATCGCCATCTTGATTGTATGGGTATTAAATACAAGGGCGATTGGCTTTAGTGCAAGTGGAAGATTGAAAGAATTATGCCTTGAAAGCCAATCATAGTTGTTGTATCAGTGGCAAAAAAAATTGTAATTTCTCTCAACTCAAGAATGATAATAGAAGAAATTTTATATTTCATCATATGCTGTGTCTTATATTTTTTATAATGAACCCCATAGAATAGGGCAATGTTTTTAGGGTTACAAAGATAACAGTGAGACCTAAAACCTATAAACCCTAATGTAGAATATTCCTAGTCATAGGATCATCGATTTGGGGATCGATGAATTCGGATAGACTAGCACATCTTATGTATGCTCGATTGTGAGGGTGGTTGGTCTCACGACCACTTGTGTAGGGACACTAATACAAAGATGTGGGTGCTCATTAGGTTATGAGTTCACTGAATTGATCTGATAGGAGAACATCAAATGAATGTTTTACTTACTTGTCATAATAGATTGTTCTCTAAGTGGGAGTTGTGCAAGTAATCCTTAGACCTGAGACCAGCATAGTATCTTGTGCATATGAATCCATATTTTGATTCATATTCATTCATAACAAAAAGGTTATGTATGGGGTGATGCAAGATATGAAGGATTGTGTAGGAAGGTAATGAATAGGTCAACAAGGAATCGATGACTCCTAGTAAGAGGAGTATTTATCCCAAGTAATCTCATCAAATGTTGACTCAGAAAATCTTTGATCAAAGTATGATAAAATTAGAAAAGGTTTTCTTATTTATCATCGGTTGAGTCTTCATTAATGATTAGAGATTCAAATGGATTAAGTATAAGGGTTTGACATTTATCCATGCCCATCACTTAATCGGGATAAAGAAATATCGAAGGATTGAATTGCACAGTAACTTGCCACTAAAGGGTATTTTGGTAATTTCTATAAAATTCTTCATCTTCTGAGTAGGCATGACACATTGCTAGATGTCAATCTTGTCTTGTAGGTTTTTATGAAGCAATTAGATTGATTTCGTAAGTCAATTTGAAGGTTGGTCCAAATTGACAGTTTAAGTTAGCTCGATTTGACCTGTTCAGATAGTCGGATACATAATTGGGCTAAATCAAAAACCTACTGCTGGCTAGATGAGGAACCCAGAGGGTCACATACAATAGAGAATTAATTGAAGAAGTTAAAAATATTTTTATTAGGATTTTTGGATCCTAATTGGTTTGCCAAGATCGCATACTAGCATATGTGGGCTAACCCGAGCTCCTGACTTAATCTGTTTAGGTCCATTTGCTTGTTGATTAGGCTAATAAATTTAAGTTGGATTTAAATTAACATTAGCCATGTGTTGGGCAGCCTATCTAGAGTTTAATCTAAATTTATGGGATTTTTCTAGATTTTTTTTTATGATGATCAAATTCGAATTGGATTGAATTTCAGCATGATTTAGTTAGTTTGGGTTGACTTGGTTAGTCTGGGTTGACCCGGAGCCTTAGTCCTTTTTTTTGAACTATTTTATTTTGAATTTAAATGAGTTTAATTTATTAAATATCATTTAAATTCATTAATAAAATAATTTAATAAATTAAATATTTAATAGGTACTTGGTGGGGTTTGAACCGAAGACCCCTTGGACCCTTGGCGCCCCCTCGGAGCGGATAGAAGCGCTCCTCACGTACAATGTCTCCACCCTTTCTTCATGCCCCTTGGATGGCGCCCTTTCTCTCCATCTAACTCCTCTCATTGATGCCCCTTCATTTCTATTTAAAGGGAGCACGAGATGGGATTCTAAAAAGAAGAAAAAAAAAACAAAAAAGAAACAGAAAACAGAGAGCCCGTAAGCCCTCCTTCTCCCCTGTTTTTCTCCCTTTGTCTTAATATCACTATCATATTAAGACAAGGCCCTAAGTTGAGATAGAGAAAGGCTATTGGAGTGTATAGAGGCTTGTTGGAAAGCTTTTGAAGAGGAGAAAGTCCAAAGAGGCATTAAAAGGCTGCAAGGAAGGTTCTAGCAAGCAAATAGGAGTGCTTCTTCGAATTGATTATCATGTGGATCACCTTTGGAGGGCATACACTTGTGTGCCTCTTAGAGATTATTAGATTTAGCAATCCAGGTATTTTTCTTACTCCTTTTATTTTAGATTTTAATTGATTTACTTTTTGAACTGCATAAAGGTGATCTTGGAAATTAGGGCTTTTGGCGATGTTTGTTTTCAAAATGATTAAAGTTTATGAAAAGCATGCCTTCAAGAATCCCAAAATTCCCATCATATTATGGATAGCTTAGGAATATGATGCAATCCAAGCTATCCGATGCCCCATTGCTACTTTCTGTATCGGACAAGCAAGCTCAACGGCGTCCCTCTTGCTCGTGGCCGGCTCACCCGGCAAACGTTTTGCCTTTCCTCATGCACTTGTTGGTAAGTATCCGCCCGACTCTGACAAATTCTACGGCAATGTTACTCAGAGAGTGATTTACGCCTGCGAATACCTTCGGCTCTGCCATCGGTTGGATATGCTGTATGCAAACCATACAGACCATTGTATTGAGAGGATTATGAAGGAAATGGAGTACCTATGATACATGTTTGTTGAAGAAGCAAAAACTTTTGGTATAATTGACCACATCATCAAGCACTGGCCTCAGCATTGAGGGCTAGTTTTGTTATTGACGGTTTTGGCACTCTCGTTCAGGGTTTTGCGTTGAGCTTAATGAACTTTGTTTCGTTTGCATCTCTCTAATGTTGTTGCTGTTAGAACTGTTTTTAGCCATGTTTATTCCTTTCTACCATGTTTAAGATACCGTTACAAAATTTCTGTTTTTAGCCATGTTTTATTTCCTTTCTACCATGGCTTGGATCCGATGGTTGCGATCAATCCGATTGGCGATGATCCGATGGTTGCGATCAATCCAAGCTATGATCCCGATCGGCGATTATCGATCAGACCGTTGCGATCAATCCAATCGACAATGATCCGACGGTTGCGATCGATCCAATCCATGATCCCGATCGGCGATGATCGATCCGATGGTTGCGATCCATCCGATCGGAGATGATCTGACGGTTGCAATCGATCCAAGCCATGATCCCGATTGGCGATGATCGATCAGACCGTTGTGATTAATCCGATCGGCAATGATCTAACGTTTGCGATCGATCCAAGCCATGATCCCGATCGGCGATGATCCGATGGTTGCGATCGATCCAAGCTATGATCCCGATCGACGATGATCGATTCGATGGTTGCGATCCATCGGATCGGAGATGATCCGACGGTTGCAATTGATCCAAGCCATGATCTCGATCAGCGATGGTCGATCAAACCATTACGATCAATCCGATCGGCGATGATCCGATGGTTGCGATCGATCCAAGCCATGATCCCGATCAGGACAATCCGATGGTTGTGATCGATCCAAGCCATGATACCGATTGGCGATGATCGATCCAACGATTGCGATCCATCCGATCAGCGACGATCCAATGGTTGGGATTGATCCAAGCCATGATCCAGATTGGCGATGATCGATCCGACGGTTGTGATCCATCCGATCGAAGATGATCCGACGGTTGCGATCGATCCAAGCCATGATCCCGATTGGCGATGATCGATCAGACCATTGCAATCAATCCGATCAGAGATGATCCAACGGTTGCAATTGATCCAAGCCATTATCCTGATCGACGATGATTGATCCGACGATTGTGATCCATCCGATGGGCGACGATCCGATGGTTGCGATCGATCCAAGCCATGATCCCGATCGGCGATGATCAATTCGATGATTGCGATCCATCCCATCGGTGATGATCTGACGGTTGCGATCGATCCTAGCCATGATCTCGATCAGCGATGATCAATTCGACAGTTGTGATCCTTTCGATTGGCGATGATTTGATGGTTGTGATCGATCCATGCCATGATCTCGATCGGCGATGATCGATCAGACCATTGCAATCAATCTGATCGGCGATGATCCGATAGTTGCGATCGATCCAAGCCATGATCTCGATCGGCAATATTCGATCCGACGGTTGCGATCCATCCGATCAGAGATGATCCTATGGTTGCGATCGATCAAAGCCATGATCCCGATCGGTGATGATCGATCAGATCATTGCGCTCAATCTAATCGGAGACGATTTGATGGTTGTGATCGATCCAAGCCGTTATCCCGATCAGCGATGACCGATCCGACGGTTGTGATCCATCCGATGGGTGACGATCCAATGGTTGCGATCGATCCAAGCCATGATTTCGATCGATTATGATTGATCCGACGGTTGTGATCCATCTGATCGGCAACGATCTGACGGTTGCGATCGATCCAAGCCATGATCCCGATCGGCGATGATTGATCCAACAATTGTGATCCTTCCTATCGGCGATGATTCGATGGTTGTGATCGATCAAAGCCATGATCTCGATCGGCGATGATCGATCAGACCATTGCGATCAATCCGATCGGAGATGATCCAATGGCTGCGATCGATCCAAGCCATGATCCTGATCAGCGATGATCCGACGGTTGCGATCGATCCAAGCCATGATCCCGATCAATGATGATTGATCCGACGGTTATGATCAATCGGATCGGAGACGATCCGACGGTTGCGATCGATCCAAGCCATGATCCCGATCGGCGATGTTGGTCCAGATAGCAACCCAAGAGGGGGGTGAATTGGGTTTTTCAAAAATTAAACTCTTTTGAATAGATAACCCCCAGCGGAAATAAAAACTTAGATTCATAGATTTAAAACTAAGCAACTATAAATGAAGAGTTGAAGATAAGAGACAATCACGACAAACATAATAGATTTTATAGTGGTTCGGTGTACCTACACCTACGTCCACTTCCAAGTACCTCTTGGGTCCACACTATAATCAAACTGATTACAGCAGAGTTGTTTTGCAAGCTCACAACTCAAACTTGTTATTTTTTCGGGCGCACAACGAACCCAACTGTTTTCAAGGCTCACCAGCACAAAACCTAAAACCACAAGCAAATGCTTGCACAAGGCTAACTGCCTCAACTGAATCAATCACCAGATTGACCCAGCAAATAGTATAATGAGCTTACAAAAGCAAACTGCTCCTTCAATGAGCAAATATACAATAATAAAACAATAAATAGAGATTAGGAACCAAAGCCTGATTCGAAGATCTTGGTGGCTTCTTCCTTCTCTTCCTTTGAATGGATCTTCCTTTGAATATGCTCTTGAGGTTCAGAAGATTGGAAAACTAGGGCTTCTCCCTTCTTTTGAGATTTCTTCTAAGTAGAACAGCAAAGGCTTGGAATCTCTTTCTCTTCTCTTGGGGAATGAGTATGATCTTTCCTTACAGGTTTTCCCTCTTTTCTTTTCTGATGGATCTCAAGGATTTTCTCTATTCTTTTCTTTTTGCCTCTTTCTTGTCTTTTTCTCTTCTTATTTGGATGCAATCACCCCTCTTCTTATAGATTCAATTAATCCACAAATAGTGCAAAACTATCCATTAGAAGCAAGTGAAAAAGGATTAGATCCATAAATAACAATAGCCGTTGGGATTAAAATTGATAAAGTTAAAGTTTAGAGTCGTTCTGACAGTTCTGGAGCTGTATCTGACATTCTGGAGTCGGCTCTGGCTTTTCTGGAGTCGGCTCTAACTCAAAATAATTTAATCCGCTCGATCTGGAGTCGTCTCTGACTTTTCTGGGGTCGACACAAAATTCTTCTGGAGTCGACTCTAACAGTCCGGAGTCGACTCTAAGTCGTGGCCTGAAAATCCAACGTTCTGTTGTTTCTGATAGAGTCGGCTCTCACAGTCCCGGAGTCGACTCTAAGTCCGTGCTGTTTTCCGGAGTTGACTCTGCGATTCCATGTGTCGACTCTAATGTCTGCAGTCTTACCTTGACATTAGATTCAAACCAGAACTTGATTTTCCTTCTTGATTTTGATCATCAATTAGACTTATAACTGAAAGACTTAATCAAAATCATTAGTAACATCAATGTTATACTCAAATAGTTTTGTTAATCATCAAATCCTCAATTGGGTCAACAATCTTCCCCTTTTTGATGATGACAAAAACTTTGAGTATATGCATTAGAGAAATTCATTTGAATTGAGAATTTAAAGCTTAGAGACTTTGTAATAGAGAATTTGATGCCAACATTTAAAATGAATAATGATAAACAAAACATGACATCAATCAAAATGATTCAACTTTTATATGGAGAAATTTATTAAGCTCCCCCTGCATTGAATAACTCTCCCTATGTAGATAGACTGAATTTTTTCAAAAAATCTCTCATTCTTTCTATTCTCAGAATTGTTCTTCATTGTCTTTCTCTTCATTGTCTTTTACTTTTTATGCATTGTACACTCTTAAAAATTCTCTTTTTCCTTTTTATGCATTATACACTCATCTCTCCCCCTTTTTTGTTATCAACAATAAGGTGAGTTTTAAAAGCAAACAAGGAATGTTATCAAAGCGAGGATGTTGGTTCGAATAGTCATAAAGATAGGAATTGACATTCATTGACATTCAATCAAAGACAAATTTGTAATAAAAGTGTAATATTCATTCAACCATTTGTACTCCAAAGCAAGATCTATTACATGTATTAAAAAAAAAAATTAAGTATTTAAGTCCTATATACATGCTAAGAAAGAAAACAAGAAATCCTAAGATACAACCTAGGATCAAATATGCTTGTACACTATTTTCTTTAGATGTCCGATCATCTCCATAACATCATCTTTTTGGGTTTTCTTAAAGCTTTCAAGACATGCTTCAATCTGAGAAACGGCAAGGTCAATATCTTTCTTTAGTTGACTTGTAGCATGAAGATACTTTCCAGAACCGTCAGCAATCCCTTCCATCCTTTCAAAAATACTATGAAGATCAGCGCTAAAGGATTCGACAGAATTGCTAAGAGAAAAAGAAATCATGTCGAGTCTTGAATTAATCTCATCTTTTAATTGATTGAACTCCTCTCTTAATTTACACATATCATTTGTTCTTACACTGTCATACTCAGCAAGTAAAGCCCTGAGCTGACCAATCTGCTCCTCAGAAAATCTTTCTGATGCCATTGCTGATTGATGTGGAAGTTGAGAGCTTGGTCCAGCTTCTGAGGGTCCAGCAGGTGGTCCAGTAGAAGGTCCAGCAGAAGGTCCAGCAGAAGATGGTCCAGCAGATGGTTCAGGAAAGTCTTCTCCTCTGACTTCCTCAACCCTAACCTCCTCATCTCTGGCCTCATGTCCTCTTTTAATCCAGTTTCCATTTTCTTTTCTAAAGCCCATTCGGTGAATAGTAGAGACACTATAATAATCTGTATGTCTTAACTTTCTTAGTGGCTCATTGTCCATTATAAGAACACCTTGGCTTCTGAAACTAAAGTTAAAACCATACCATATGGTAATGTAGATCTTTTCTTAGTAGCTGCCTCCGCCATATAGCCTATCATCATCTCAGTAAGATTTAAAGGTCTACCAGTGAGTATGCAGTCCATTAATAAAACATCTCGCTCCGAGACATACTCAAACCTTCCGATTTTAGGAAAAAGAATCCTCCCACAGATATTGTGAAGCAGTCTGAGTTCTAAATTAAGTTGGTTTGCTAAAATTTCCTCAAACTCAGAGACTTCTCTTCTAACATCCTTGAAAGAGCTCCTCCTCTATCTTCATGATGATATTCAATAAGTCCAACTGTAGGCATTTCCAATAAATTACCAAGAAATTCGACTGTGATGACTACCTTTGTTCCTCTTACAATACTTACTAATCCTCCCTCTCCTCTACTTAAATCATTATAAAACTCTCTTACAAGGGCGGGGTAGGTAGGAAATATCCAAAGAGCAGACCTTCTCCCATCCCATTTCTTGCAATAATCGCCCAATAGCAAAGCCTTCGGAAATAAAGAAGTTGAAATCGACTTTCCTTCCGGTTGTAATGGCCTTACCAGCTAATTGGTCGACTTTTGGAGAAGATGGTGAGGGTGGAGAGTTGTCTTGGGTGGCAGATGACGAAGGTTGCCTCCGATTTGAACGGCGCTTCGTCGGAACAGTCGAACCACCAATGGTAGCACGCCTTTTGGGAGCCATTGGATTCGATTGGACTGAGTAATCAAGGGTTTTAAGGGATTTGGAGGGTTTGGAATCAGTTTGGAACGACTTGAAAATAGTTTAGGAGACGATAGAAATCGTTTGGGGTCGACTCCGCCCTTTTTATTTTGACCTAGTTCCACTTAGAGTCGACTTCCGAAAACGAGGTGTCGGCTCCGAACCAGAGAATCTGTCAGCGCCCGAATTAGAGTCGGCTCTATAGAAGCCAGAGTCGGCTCTAATTGCCCAGACAGAACATCAAAATAAGAAGGTGTCGACTCCACAATAGTTTCAGAGAAAAATCAGATTTTCAAGGATCTGAAACTGATCAAATTAATCATCAAACTCTAGATAAGTGTTCCTTAACAATTGGGGAAACAATAAATCAATTTCTAGATAAATTTCCTTATTGAACATAGAGGATTTTCAAGAAATTATAGAATTCTAGATAGTTGTTGTCCTTAGGAGTTTCAGAAAATTATTCTAAAGGATCACAAACTCCTAATTCTCCTCTAAGATAGCAAAATCTCTCCTCACTCAAAGGTTTGGTAAAATATCAGCTAATTGATCATTAGTATTAACATATTCAAGACAAACATCTTTGTTAGTTACATGTTCTCTAATAAAGTGATGTCTAATTTCAATGTGTTTAGTTCTTGAATGTTGAATTGGATTTTTAGTTAGATTGATAGCACTTGTATTATCACATTTAATAGGTATTTTATCAAGTGTGATACCATAATCTTCAAGTTGTCGCTTAATCCAAAGGATTTGAGCACAGCAACTTCCAGCTGCAACATACTCTGCCTCAGCAGTGGATAATGCAACCGAATTTTGCTTCTTGCTAAACCAAGAGATTAAGTTACTTCCTAAAAGTTGGCATACCCCACTTGTACTCTTTCTATCTAACTTACAACCAGCATAGTCAGAATCAGAATAAGCAATCAATTTTAAGGTTGAGTCTCTAGAATACCATAATCCTACATTTTTAGTTCCATTTAAGTATCTAAAGATTCTTTTAACAGCAAGTAAATGTGATTCCTTAGGATTAGATTGATATCTTGCACATAAGCAGACAGAAAACATGATATCTGGCCTACTTGCAGTTAGATAAAGAAGTGATCCAATCATACCTCTGTAATGCTTCTGATCTACTTTCTTACCTACTTCATCCTTGTCCAGCTTGCATGAGGGACTCATTGGCGTACCAAGAGGTTTAGCAGATTCCATACCAAATTTCTTGAGTATTTCCTTTGTATACTTTGTTTGGTTAATGAAAATTCCGCTTTCTCTTGTTTGATTTGAAGTCCAAGGAAGAAGTTTAGTTCTCCCATCATGCTCATCTCGAATTCTCCCTGCATTAGCTTAGCAATTCTTGACAAAGGAGATTGTTAGTAGCACCAAATATAATGTCATCAACATAAATTTGAACGATTAATAAATCCTTTCCTTTTCTTTTTAAAAACAAGGTTTTATCAACATTTCCTCTAGAAAAGTCATTTTCAATTAAAAATTTACTTAATCTATCATACCAAGCTCTAGGTGCTTGCTTTAAACCATAAAGTGCTTTGTGTAGTTTGAAGACGTGGTTTGGAAATTCATGATCTTCAAAACCAGGAGGTTGTTCAACATAAACTTCCTCATTTATAAAACCATTTAGAAATGCACTTTTAACATCCATTTGAAATAAGTTGAAATTCATATGACATGCAAATGCAAGTAGTAGCCTAATGGCTTCTAATCTAGCAACAGGTGCAAAAGTTTCATCAAAATCTATACCTTCTTCTTGATTATATCCTTTTGCAACTAGTCTAGCTTTATTTCTAATTACTATGCCATTTTCATCTAATTTATTTCTAAATACCCATTTAGATCCTATTATAGGGTGATTTTTAGGTCTTTCAACTAGGGTCCAAACTTGATTTCTAGTGAATTGGTTTAACTCTTCCTGCATTGCTAACATCCAATAACTATCTTTCTCGGCTTCCTCTATAGTCTTAGGTTCTATATGAGATACAAATGCAAGATGATTATTGATATCTCTCATTGATGATCTAGTCCTTACACCT
>UESW01001570.1:46005-144635 GCA_900491605.1 Calamus simplicifolius | reverse complement strand
ATCTCGATCGGCGATGATCGATCAGACCATTGCGATCAATCCGATCGGTGATGATGCGACAGTTGCGATCAATCCAAGCCATGATCCCAATCGAAGATGATCAATCCGATGGTTGCGATCCATCCGATTGGAGACGATCCAACGGTTGCAATCGATCCAAGCCCATGATCCTAATCAGCGATGATCAATACGACGGCTGCGATCCATCCGATCGGAGATGATCCGGTGGTTGCAATCGATCCAAGCCATGATCCCGATCGGCGATGATCGATCAGACCATAGTGATTAATCCGATCGAAGACGATCCGATGGTTGTGATCAATCCAGCCATGATCACGATAGGTAATAATCGATCCAACAGTTGCGATCCATCTGATCGGAGATGATCCAATGGTTGCGATCGATCCAAGCCATGATCTCGATCGGCGATGATCGATCAGACCATTGCGATCAATCCGATTGGAGACAAATCCGACGGTTGGGATCGATCCAAGCCATTGTCCCGATTGGTGATGATCGATCCGACGGTTGCGATACATTCGATCGAAGGTGATCCGATGGTTGCAATTGATCCAAGCCATGATCACGATTGGAAATGATTGATCCGACGGTTGCGATCCATTCGATCGAAGATGATCCAACGGTTTTTGATTGATCCAAGCCATGATCCCGATCAGCGATGATCGATCCGACCGTTGCAATCAATCTGATCGAAAATGATCCGATGGTTGCCATCGATCCAAACCATGATCCCGATCGGCAATGATCGATCTGATGGTTGCAATCCATCCGATCAGAGACGATCCGATGGTTGCGATCGATCCAAGCCATGATCTCGATCGGTGATGATCGATCAAACCATTGCTATCAATCCGATCGAGATGATCCGACGGTTCGATCGATCCAAGCCATGATCCCGATTGGCGATGATCGATCCGACGGTTGTGATCCATCGATCGGCGATGAGCCGCCGGTTGAGATCGATTGAAACCATGATACCGATCGGCGATGATCGATCGGACCGTTGCGATATGCGTCGCTATTTGCTAAGTAGCGACACAATAATTGCATCGCTAAATTAACAATTTTTTTTGATTTATTTGCGTAGCTAAATAGCGATGCATTAGCAACACAAAATTAACCATTAAATTTTTTAAAAAAATTTTGGATATATGTGTCGCTAAATAGCGATGCAAATATTGTGTCGCTAAATTAATAAATTTTTTTTAATTTTTGATTTATTGCGTCGCTAATGCATCGCTAAATAAAAAATTAAAATTTTTAAATTTTTTTTTGGTATATGCGTCGCTAATGTGACGCAATAATTGCATCGCTATATTAATAATTTTTTGATTTTCTGGGTTTTTGCGTCGCTAATGCATCGCTAAATAGCGACGCATTTTTTTGCATCGCTAATGGCGTCGTTATTTCTTTTTGTCACTGAGGCATCACAATTTGGTCGCAATTTAGGGACGCAAAAATGCATTGCTAAATTGGCGTCGCTATTTCAGTATTTTCTTGTAGTGGATCTCTCGCGCCTCCTTGGCTTGTTGCCCTTAGCGCTATGGTTTTGCCATTCGTCTCGTGCCTCTCCTCCGCCGCCCTCTCCTTTTGCCATCGCCCTTCTCTGCCACGACTGTCTCCGCCACCATCGCCGCCTTCTTCTCGCCGCATCTTTGTAGATGGTCCGATTGTTAATGGGAAGACATCGGCCATTATTTCCCAGCTTTTCTATTTGGACTTGAAGAATCTCGATGAGCCTAAATATTTATATTAATTCGTCTGGTGGGAATATTATGGATAGCTTAGGAATATATGATGCAATCCAAGCTATCCGATGCTCCATTGCTACTTTCTGTATCGGACAAGCAAGCTTAACGGCGTCCCTCTTGCTCGTGGCCGGCGCACCCGGCAAACGTTTTTCCTTTCCTCATGCACTTGTTGGTATGTATCCGCCCGACTCTGACAAATTCTATGGCAATGTTACTCAGAGAGTGATTTACGCCTGCGAATACCTTCGGCTCCGCCATCGGTTGGATATGCTGTATGCAAACCATATTGGCCATTGTATTGAGAGGATTACGAAGGAAATGGAGTACCCATTATACAGGTTTGCTGAAGAAGCAAAAACTTTTGGTATCATTGACCACATCATCAAGCACTGGCCTCAGCATTGAGGGTTAGTTTTGTGATTGACGGTTTTGGCACTCTCTTTCAGGGTTTTGCATTGAGCTTAATGAACTTTGTTCGTTTGCATCTCTCTAATGTTGTTTCTGTTAGATCTGTTTTTAGTCATGTTTTATTCCTTTCTACCATGTTTAAGATACCGTTACAAAATTTCTATTTTTAGCAATGTTTTATTTCCTTTCTACCATGGCTTGGATTCGACGGATGCGATCCATCCGATCGGCAACGATCCAACGATTGCGATCTATCCAAGCCATGATCCCGATCAGCGATTATCGATCAGGCCGTTACCATCGGATCCAATCGGCGATGATCCGACGATTGCGATCGATCCAAGCCATGATCCCGATCGGCAATGATCGATCAGACCGTTGTGATCAATCCGATCGCGACGATTCGACGGTTGCGATCGATCTAGGCAATGATCCCGATCGGCGATGACCCAATGGTTGCGATCGATCCAAGCCATGATCCCGATCGGCGATGATCGATCCGACGGTTGCGATCCCTCGGATCGAAGACGATCCACGGTTGCGATCGATCAAAGCCATGATCTCGATTGGCGATGATCGATCAAACCATTGCGATCAATCCAATCAGAGACGATCCAACTGTTGAGATCGATCCAAGCCATGATCCCAATCGAAGATGATTCAACAATTGCGATCAATCCAAGCCATGATCCCGATCGGCGATGATCGATCCAATGGTTGCGATCCATCCGATCGGTGATGAACCAACGGTTGCGATCGATCCAAGCCAAGATCCGATCGACGATGATCGATCAGACCGTTGCGATCAATCCGATCGGCGACGATCCAACGGTTGGATATATGCATCGCTAAATTAATAAATTTTTTTTTCTGATTTATTGCATCGCTAATGCGTCGCTATTTAGCGATGCAAAAATGCGTCGCTAAATAGCGACACATTATTTGAGTCACTATTTAGCGACTCAATAGTTACATTTCTAAATAGCGACGCATTAGCGATGCAAAATTAACCATTAATTTTTTTTTTTTTTTTTGGGTATATGCACCGCTAAATAGCGACGCTATAATTACATTGCTAATTTAATAATTTTTTTATTTTTTAATTTATTGCATCGCTAATGCATCGCTATTTAGCGACGCAAATATTGCATCGCTAAATTAATGATTTTTTTTAATTTCTGATTTATTGCATCGCTAATGCATCGCTACTTAGCGACGAAAGTATCATGTCGCTAAATAGCGATGCATTATTAGCGTCGCTAAATAAAAAATTAAATTTTTTAAATTTTTTTTGGTATATGCATCGCTAATGAGTCGCTAATAGTGACACAATTATTGCATCACTATATTAACAATTTTTTTTAATTTTCTGGGTCGTTGCATCGCTAATGGCATCGCTATTTGTTTTTATCGCTGAGGCATCGCAATTTGGTCGCAATTTAGGGACGCAAAAATGCATCGCTAAATTGGCGTCGCTATTTCAATATTTTCTTGTAGTGTCTCTCGTGCCTCCTTGCTCTGTTTCCCTTAGCGCTATGGTTTTGCCGTTCGTCTCGCGCCTCTCCTCCGCCACCCTCTCCTTTCGCCATCGCCCTTCTCCACCTTGACTGTCTATGCCACCATCGCCGCCTTCTTCTCGTCGCATCTTTATAGATGGTCCGATTGTTAATGGGAAGACGTCGGCCGTTATTTCCCATCTTTTCTATTTGGACTTGAAGAATTCCGATGAGCCTATAAATATTTATATTAATTCATCTGGTGGGAATATTATGGATAGCTTAGGAATATATGATGCAATCCAAGCTATCCGATGCCCCACTGCTACTTTCTGTATCGGACAAGCAAACTCAACGGCGTCCCTCTTGCTCGCGGCCGGCGCACCTGCAAACGTTTTGCCTTTCCTCATGCACTTGTTGGTATGTATTAGCCCGATTCCAATAAATTCTAACTCAAGAGTGATTTACGCCTGCGAATACCTTTGGCTCCGCCATCGATTGGATATGCTGTATGCAAACCATACTGGCCATTGTATTGAGAGGATTACGAAGGAAATGGAGTACCCATGATACATGTTTTCTGAAGAAGCAAAACTTTTGGTATCATTGACCACATCATCAAGCACTGGCCTCAGCATTGAGGGTTAGTTTTGTGATTGATGGTTTTGGCACTCTCGTTTAGGGTTTTGCGTTGAGCTTAATGAACTTTGTTTCATTTGCATCTCTCTAATGTTGTTTCTGTTAGATCTATTTTTAGCCATGTTTTATTCCTTTCTACCATGTTTAAGATACCGTTAAAAAAATTTTGTTTTTAGCCATGTTTTATTTCTATTCTACCATGGCTTGGATCCGACGGTTGCGATCCATCCGATCGGCGATGATCCGACGGTTGCGATTGATCCATGCCATGATCCCGATCGGTGATTATCGATCAGACCGTTGTGATCAATCCAATCGTGATGATCCAACGTTGCGATCGATCCAAGCCATGATCCTAATCGGTGATGATCGATCCGACGATTGCGATCCATCCGTTCGGAGACGATCCGACGGTTGCGATCGATCCAAGCCATGATCTCGATCGGCGATGATCGATCAGACCGTTGCGATCAATCCGATCAGTGACGATCCGACGGTTACGATCGATCCTAGCCATGATCCCGATCGGCCATGATCCGATGGTTGCGATCGATTTAAGCCATGATCTCGATCGACGATAATCGATCCGATGGTTGCGATCCATCCGATTGAAGATGATCCGATGGTTACGATTGATCCAAGCCATGATCCCGATCGGCGATGATCGATCAAACCGTTGTGATCAATCCGATCAGTGATGATCCGATGGTTGCGAATGATCCAAGCCATGATCCCGATCGGCGACAATTCGACGGTTGCGATAGATCCAAGCTATGATACCGATTGCCGATGATCGATCCGACGATTGTGATCCATCCGATCGGCGACGATCCAACTATTGTGATCGATCCAAGCCATGATCCCGATCGGCGATGATCTGACGGTTGTGATCGATCAAAGCTATGATCCTAATCGGTGATGATCAATCTGATGGTTGTGATCCTTCCCATCAATAACGATATGACGGTTGCGATCAGTTCAAGCAATGATCTCGATCGGCGATGATCGATCAGACCGTTGCAATCAATCCAATCGGCGATGATCCGATGGTTGCGATCGATCCAAGACATGATCCCGATCGATGATGATCGATCGGACCATTGCGATCAATACGATCGGCGATGATCTGATGGTTGTGATCGATCCAAGCCATGATCCCAATCGACAATGATCGATCCGACGATTGCGATCCATCTGATCGGTGATGATCTGATGGTTGCAATCAATCCTAGCCATGATCTCGATCGGCGATGATCGATACGATGGTTGCAATCCATCCGATCGGAGATGATCCGACGGTTGTGATCGATCCAAGTCATGATCCCGATCGACGATGATCGATCAGACCACAATCAATCCGATCAAAGATGATCCGATGGTTGCGATCGATCCAAACTGTGATCTCAATCGGCGATGATCGATCCGATGGTTGCGATCCATCCGATCGGAGATGATCCAACGGTTGCGATCGATCCAAGCCATGATCCCGATCGGCGATGATCGATCAAATCATTGTGATCAATCTGATCAGAGACGATCCTACGGTTTCGATCAATCCAAGCCATGATCTCGATTGGCGATGATCTGAGTTGCTATCGATCCAAGCCATGATTTTGATCGGTGATGATCAATCTAACGGTTGCGATCCATCCGATCGGAGATGATCCGATGGTTGCGATCGATCCAAGCCATGATCTCGATTAGCGATGATCGATCAGACCGTTGCGATCAATCTGATCGGAGACTATCCGACGGTTTGCGATTGATTCAAGCCATGATACCAATCAGCGATGATCGATCAGACTATTGCGATCAATTCAATCGGTGATGATCTGACGGTTGCAATTGATCCAAGCCATGATCCCGATCGGCGACCATTGCGATCAATCCGATCGGAGACGATTCGACGGTTGGATATATGCGTCGCTAATGCATTGCTAAATTAATAATTTTTTTTCTGATTTATTGCATCGCTATTTAGTGACGCAAATAATGCGTCACTAAATAACGACGCATTATATGAGTCGCTATTTTAGTGACTCAATAGTTGCGTTGCTAAATAGCAACGCAAAATTAACTATTAATTTTTTTTAATTTTTCTTGGGTATATGCATCGCTAAATAGCGATGCAATAATTGTGTCACTAAATTAATAATTTTTTTATTTTCTAATTTATTGCTTCTCTATTTAGCGATGCATTACTTGCATCGCTAAATAGCGATGCAAAATTAACAATAAATTTTTTAAATTTTTTTTGAATATATGCATCGCTAAATAGCGACGCAAATATTGCATCGCTAAATAGTGATGCAAATATTGCGTCGCTAAATTAACAATTTTTTTTTTAATTTTTAATTTATTGCATCGCTAATACGTCGCTATTTAGCGACGCAAATATTGCATCGCTAAATAGCGACGCATTATTAGCGTCGCTAAATTAAAAATTAAATTTTTAATTTTTTTTGGTATATGCATCGCTATGCATCGCTAAATAGCGATGCAATAATTGCGTCACTATATATCAATTTTTTTAATTTTTTAGATTTTTGCATCGCTAATGCGTCACTAAATAGCTATGCATTTTTTTGCATCGCTAATGGTGTCGCTATTTATTTTGTCGCTGAGGCATCGCAATTTGATCGTAATTTAATGACACAAAAATGTGTCGCTAAATTGGCGTCGCTATTTCAGTATTTTCTTGTAGTGTTTGGATCGATCACAACTGTCGGATCGTCTTCGATCGGATTGATCGCAATAGTCTGATCGATCATCGCCGATCAAAATCATGGCTTGGATCGATCGCAACCATTGGATCATCTTCGATCAGATGGATCGATTGCAATGGTCTAATCGATCATCGCCGATCGGAATTATGGCTAGATCGATCGTAACCATCGAATCATCTTCGATCGGATGGATTGCAACCGTTGGATCGATCGTCGCCGATCAGGATCATGGCTTAGATCGATCACAATCGTTGGATCATTGCAGATCGGATGGATCGCAATCATCAGATCGATCATCGCTGATCGGTATCATGGCTTGGATCGATCGCAAGGGATCATGGCTTCAATCGATCGCAACCATCGGATCATTACTGATCGGATTGATCGCAACGGTTTGATCGATCATCGTAGATCAGGATCATGGCTTGGATCGATCACAACCGTCGAATCATCTTTGATCGGATGGATTGCAACCGTCGGATTGATCATCATCGATCGAGATCATGGCTTGGATCGATCGCAACCGTCGGATCATCGCTGATCGAAATCATGGCTTGGATCGATTGCAACCGTCGGATCATCGCCGATCAGATTGATCGTAACGGTCTAATCGATCATTGCCGATCAGGATCATGGCTTGGATCGATCGCAACCATCAGATCATCTTCGATCGGATGGATCGCAACCGTTGGATCGATCAATGCCAATCGGGATCATGGCTTAGATCGATCGTAACCGTCGGATCATTGCCGATTGGATTGATCGCAACGGTCTGATCGATAATCGCCGATCGGGATCATGGCTTGGATTGATTGCAACTATTGGATCATCGCCAATCGGATGGATCACAATCGTCGGATCCAAGCCATGGTAGAAAGGAAATAAAACATGGCTAAAAATAGAAATTTTGTAACGGTATCTTAAACATGGTAGAAAGGAATAAAACATGGCTAAAAACAAAGTTCATCAAGCTCAACGCAAAACCCTGAATGAGAGTGCCAAAACCGTCAATCACAAAACTAACCCTCAATGCTGAGGCCACTGCTTGATGATGTGGACAATGATACCAAAAGTTTTTTGCTTCTTCAGCAAACCTGTATCATGGGTACTCCATTTCCTTCATAATCCTCTCAATACAATGGCCAGTATGGTTTGCATACAGCATATCCAACCGATGGCGGAGCCAAAGGTATTTGCAGGCATAAATCACTCTCTGAGTAACATTGCCGTAGAATTTGTCGGAGTCGAGCGGATACATACCAACAAGTGTATGAGGAAAGGCAAAACGTTTGTCGGGTGCGCCGGCCGCGAGCAAGAGGGACGCCGTTGAGCTTGCTTGTCCGATACAGAAAGTAGCAATGGGGCATCGGATAGCTTGGATTGCATCATATATTCCTAAGCTATCCATAATATTCCCACCAGATGAATTAATATAAATATTATAGGCTGATCGGGATTCTTCAAGTCCAAATAGAAAAGCTGGGAAATAACGGCCGACGTCTTCCCATTAACAATCGGACCATCTATAAAGATGCGGTGAGAAGAAGGCGGCGATGGTTGCAGAGACAGTCGTGGCAGAGAAGGGCGATGGAGAAAGGAGAGGGTGGTGGAGGAGAGGCATGAGACAAATGACAAAACCATAGCACTAAGGGAAACAGGGCAAGGAGGCACGAGAGATCACACTACAAGAAAATACTGAAATAGCGATGCCAATTTAGCGACACATTTTTGCATCACTAAATTGCGACCAAATCGCGACGCCTCAGCGATAAAAACAAATAGCGACGCCATTAGCGATGCAAAAAAATGCATCGCTATTTGGCGACGCATTAGCGACGCAAAAATCCAAAAATTTACAAAAACATTAATATAGCGACGCAATTATTGCGTCGCTATTTAGCGACGCATATATCAAAAAATTAAAAAAAATAATTTTAAATTTAGCGATGCATTAGCGATGCAATAAACTAGAAATTAAAAAAAATTTAATTTAGTGACTCAATATTTGTATCGCTATTTAGCGACACACATACCCAAAAAAAATTAAAAAAACTAATGGTTAATTTTGCGTCGCTAATGTGTCGCTATTTAGCACGCAAATAATGCGTCGCTAAATAGCGACGCATTAGCAACGCAATAAAATAAAAAAAAAAAATTATTAATTTAGCGATGCAATAATTGCATCGCTATTTAGCGATGCATATACCCAAATTTTTTTTAATGGTTAATTTTGCATCGCTATTTAGCAACGCAACTATTGAGTCACTAAATAGTGACCTAAAAAATGCATCGCTAGCAACGCAATAAATCAAAAAAAAAATCATTAATTTAGCGACGCAATTATTGCATCGCTATTTAGCGATGCATATATCCAACCATCGGATCGTCTTCGATCGGATTGATCGCAACGGTCCGATCGATCATCACCGATCGATATCATGGATTAAATTGATCGCAACTGTCGGATCGTTGCCGATCGTATTGATCACCACGGTCTGATCGATTATCGCCGATCAGGATCATGGCTTGAATCGATCGCAACCATCGATTCGTCGCCGATCGGATGGATCACAACCGTCGAATTGATAATCATAGATCGCGATCATGGCTTGGATCGATCGCAACCATCGAATCGTCTCCGATAGGGATCATGGGATCGATCGCAACCGTTGGATCATCGCTGATCGAATTGATCGCAACTGTTTGATTGATCATCACGATGAGATCATAGCTTGGATCGATCGCAACCGTCTGATCGTCTCCGATCGGATGGATCGCAACAGTCGGATCGATCATCGTCAATCGGGATCATGGCTTGGATCGATCGCAACCGTCAGATCATCGCCGATCAGATCATGGCTTGGATCGATTGCAACCGTCAAATTATCGCTGATCGGATTGATCACAACAGTGATCGATCATTGCCAATCTGGATCATCTTCGATCGGATGGATTGCAACCATCGGATCGATCATCGCCGATCGGGATCATGGCTTGGATCGATCGCTATTTAGCGACGCTTATACCAAAAAAAAATTAAAAAAATTAATGGTTAATTTTGCATCTCTAATGCATCGCTATTTAGCAATGCAACTATTGAGTCGCTAAATAAAGACTCAAGTAATGCGTCGCTATTTAGCGATGCATTATTTGCGTCGCTAAATAGCGATGCATTAGCGATGCAATAAATTAAAAAAAAATTATTAATTTAGCAACATAATTATTGCGTCGCTATTTAGCGATGCATATATCCAATCATTAAATCATCTCCAATCGATTGATCGCAACGGTTCGATCGATCATCACTGATCGGAATCATAGCTTGGATCAATCGCAACCATCGGATCGTCGCCGATCAGATTGATCGCAACGATCTGATCGATCATCGGCGATCGAGACCATAGGTTGGATCAATCTCAACCGTCGGTTCATCACCGATCGATGGATCACAACCCTCAGATCGATCATTGCCGATCGGATCATGGCTTGGATCGATCATAATCGTCGGATCATCTCCGATCAGATTGATCGTAATAGTCTGATCGATCATTATCGATCGGGATCATGGCTTAGATCGATCGCAACCGTTGGATCATCTCCGATCAGATGGATCATAACTATCGGATCGATCATCACCGATCGGGATCATGGCTTGGATCGATAGCAGCCTCAGATCGTCTCCGATCGGATTTATCGCAACGGTCTGATCGATCATCACTGATCAGGATCATGGCTTGGATCGATCACAACCGTGGATCATTTTTGATCGGATGGATCGCAACGTCGGATCGATCATTGCTGATTGGGATCATGGCTTGGATCGATCGCAACCATCAGATCATCTCCGATCGGATGGATCGCAACCGTCGGATCGATCATCGATCGAGATCAGCTTTGATCGATCGCAACCGTCGGATCATCTTCGCTCGGATTGATCGCAATGGTCTAATCGATCATCACCGATCGGGATCATAGCTTGGATTGATTGCAACCGTTGGATCATCTTTGATCGGATGGATGCAATCATCGGATCAATCATCGCCAATCAGGATCATGGCTTGGATCGATCGTAACCGTTGGATCGTCTCCGATCGATTGATCGCAATGGTCTGATCGATCATTACTGATCGAGATCATGGCTTAGATCGATCGCAACCATCGAATCATCTCCGATTGGATGGATGCAACCATCGTATCGATCATCGCTAATCGGGTTCATGGCTTGGATCGATTGCAACCGTTGGATCGTCGCCGATCGATGGATCGCAATCATCGGATCGATCATTGCCGATCTGGATTATGGCTTGGATCGATCGCAACGTTGGATCATCACCGATCGGATTGATCGCATCGGTCCGATCAATCATCACCGATCGGGATCATGGCTTGGATCGATCGCAACCGTCGGATCATCGATGATCGGATTGATCAACGGTCTGATCATCATCGCCGATCGGGATCATGGCTTGGATCGATCGCAACGTCGGATCATCGTGATCGGAATTGATCACAACGGTTGATCGATCATCGCCGATGGGATCATGGCTTGGATCGATCGCAACGTCGGATCGTCGCCGATCGAAGGATCACAACCGTCGGATCGATCATCGCCGATCGATCATGGCTTGGATCGATCGCAACCGTCAGATCCGATCGGATGGATCGCAACCATCGGATCGATCATCGCCGATCGAGATCATGGCTTGGATCGATGCAACCGTCGGATCGTCGCCCATCGATGGATCACAATGGATCGATCATCGCCGATCCGGATAATGGCTTGGATCGATCACAACCGTTGGATCGTCTCCGATCAGATTGATCGCAATGGTCTGATCGATCATCGCCGATCGGGATCATGGCTTGGATCGATCAACCGTCAGATCGTCTCCAATCGGATGGATCACAACCGTCGGATCGATCATGCGATCGGGATCATGGCTTGGATCGATCGCAACCGTCGATCATCGCCGATTGGATTGATAGCAACGGTCTGATCGATAATCGTCGATCGGGATCATGGCTTGGATCGATCGCAACCCGGATCGTCGCCGATCGGATGGATTGCAACCGTCGGATCCAAGCCCTAGTAGAAAGGAAATAAAACATTGCTAAAAGCAAAATTTTGTAACGGTATCTTAAACATGGTAGAAAGGAATAAAACATGGCTAAAAATAGATCTAACAGAAACAACATTAGAGAGATGCAAACGAAACAAAGTTCATTAAGCTCAACGCAAAACCCTGAACGAGAGTGCCAAAACTGTCAATCACAAAACTAACCCTCAATGCTGAGGCCAGTGCTTGATGATGTGGTCAATGATACCAAAGTTTTTGCTTCTTCAGCAAACCTGTATCATGGTTACTCCATTTCCTTCGTAATCCTCTCAATACAATGGCCAGTATGGTTTGCATACAGCATATCCAACCGATGGCGGAGCCGAAGGTATTCGCAGGCGTAAATCACTCTTGAGTAACATTGCCGTAGAATTTGTCGGATACATACCAACAAGTGCATGAAAGGCAAACGTTTGCCGGGTGCACCGGCCGAGCAAGAGGGACGCCGTTGAGCTTGCTTGTCCGATACAGAAAGTAGCAATGGGGCATCGGATAGCTTGGATTGCATCATATATTCCTAAGCTATCCATAATATTCCCACCAGACGAATTAATATAAATATTTATAGGCTCATCGGATTCTTCAAGTCCAAATAGAAAAGCTGAAAAATAACGGCCGACGTCTTCCCATTAACAATCGGACCATCTATAAAGATGCGGCGAGAAGAAGGCGGCGATGGTGGCGGAGACAGTCGGCGGAGAAGGGCGATGGTGAAAGGAGAGGGTGGCGGAGGAGAGGGCGAGACGAACGGCAAAACCATAGCGCAAGGGAAACAGGGCAAGGAGGCGATATGACTCTGGAACCTACCCCTACAGAGGCTACATATGTGGGGACACACCCGAGTTGTGTTCTGTTGACTCCGGACCCCCTTCACAGGGGTTGTATGTGAGGACAGACCCGAGGGGCGTTCTATTACACAACTCTGGAATCACCCCCATAAGGGCTACATATATGGGGACACCCCCAAGGGGTGTTCTGTTGATGCCAGGACCCTTCCTCCATAGGGATGTATAGGGAGGATACACCTTTAAGATATTCTGTTTACGTGGACGTAGTGTATGATCGTGGAACATTGGTATAAAATAAAATTTTACATGTTATTTACAGTAGTACAGTGGTTTGATTTGTAATTATATTTGAAAATGCTACATGGCAATAGCTTCCAAAATTATTTTGAACATATGATATGCATATGTCGATAACATAGTAAAAATGTATTTGACATTTGGAAGCTTGACATGAATTTTTACATATGGAAATCTGATTTGCTAAAAGCTTGAAATGATCATAATATATTATAGTAGGCTTTCTTTCTGAGTGTGAGCTCATTTAAATCTCACAATATTTTTTAGAGCCACAACACTGAAGTGGGAGGATATGGGGTAGTTAGAGCTTCTATTAGAGTAACTTAGATCCAATATTTTGTTGTAGCCTTATTGATCTATGTATTTTGGGCATGTAGCCCAAAACTTATGATTATGACTTGTATTAAGGAATGTTATTGACTTTTGAATGACATAGAGTTATTATCCATTCTTGTATAAATTGGACTGTTATAGGATGCTTTGCATGCCAAGCATGCGACGGGTTGCCATCCTGGGCCACCACATCGGGTAACGTCATCAAAGGTTGCCATCAATTGGATGATTTATAGCTTGTTTGTCATTAGTCAAAGGGTGCTAGAACAGCCGAGCAACATGATAGCATGAAATCATGTGTGGGCCTCCATCATCAAATCCTAATGATGCAACAGTTGAGTATGGGGATACAAACCGTCAAGATCTTGGGGGTGAGATCCATGCAGTGGAAACAAATAATACAGAAGGTTGCAATGCATTTAATGATCTGAAATTTGCTGATCCAAAGCTATTTAGTTATAGGCCTTAGGTTGAAATCATTTGGGTTTATTTTTCCCCCTTAATTTTCATTTATAGCTAGTAAAGGCTGTCTTGAGATCTTGATGACCTTTAAGTTTTAGAGGTTTAAAAGTACTCAAATGAGGTAATTGGTACTGTTCACATCACTTAGCATGAATAGTGATGCGCCAGTACTTTGGGTTGGAAGAGCAGTAGCTTGTTTTGGATACTATATAAGGGAATTCTTTCGATCTATATAAAAAAATCCATAAGAATAAAATTAAATAATTTGTGGATATACAAATATAGATAGAAAGAAAATTATGAGGAGAGGGGTGATTAGCTGGCAGTGATGCTTGGATCAAGGTAGAAGCACATAAGTGGTATGGGAAAATAAATGGATCAATTTATTTTCTTTTTTTGAAAAAGATTAATCTTCTTAACTATAAAATTCATCCTTAATGTTCTAGAATCCCAATATTAAAAGAATTATTTTATTATTAAGATATCATGCCAAATTTGTTTAATATAAATAGTTTGAGATAAAGATTTTATTATTTATTGAATTATTAAATAATTAGATAACTAAGTAAATGAATCAAGAAAATAATGTAGGAGGGGAATGGATAATGGAGTCATGCTTATGTCTTTATCTTTTAAATAATGAAACATAATATATTTTTTTACAAAATACAACTTTAAAATAGCAAAAATATAAAAATAAAATAATTTAAAAATACCTTCATTATTGTTATCAAAATAAAAAAAAACTTGAAAACATGAGAATGATCAATAGCTTTCTTTTTTTTTTTGCCATTAATCCTCTAAAAGATGTCATTTATAATAAAAAATAACTTTTATTCTCATTTTCTAAATGCATAATTTACAAATTAAAATTTAACAATAAAAATTTTTAAAAAATAAAAAATGAAAAATATTTTCAAAAAATCAAGCGAATGTAGCGCACTAAGCTAGCCTTGGTTCACTTTTTTTTGTCTTAAAAGGTTGAACTCTAGGTCGCGACCTTATTATATTAGCATATGTAGTAATAAAAAAATTAATAAAGATAATTAATCAAATAACAGTGTAAGAGCCCACTCCTCCCTCTGGGCCTTGTCATCATGATTTTGCCGTTCATATTTTTTAAAAAAAATGCATAACCAAATAAAAGTATCCACTCCTTCCTTCATATCGCCTCTAGCGCTATTATAGTTTTGCCGTTCGTATTGATGACCGTCTTGTGCCTCTCCTTTACCATACTTTGAAGAATTCTGAGATTTTTTCTCATACTTTTTATTAATGAATTATACCCTAATATATATAAAAGGTAGCTGTTATATCAGTCCACAGAAAAAGAAAACAGACTTCCTTTGAATTAGGAATCCCACCAATATAGGAAAGTAGGAAATCTACAAAATCTAATTAAGAAAAAATAGAAAACTAAAATCTATTCTAAATAAATAAATAACTTTCTAACCAAACATAATGATTGGCTATTTTCTACACTCCCCCCAAGTTGGGTTGTATATATTATACAAACCAAGCTTGGAGTTTAATTCATCAAAGCTAACCCTTGGTAGTGCTTTGGTGAGAATATAGCAATCCGAAGTCTTGTTGGAACATAGCTTAGCTGAACAATTCCGTTGTTGACCTTCTCTGAGATGAAGTGTCGATCAATTCGATGTGTTTTGTTCTGTCATGATGCACAGGATTTTTGGCTATGCTAATGGCTACTTGACTATCACTGAACATCTTGTGTCCTTTGTCTAACCTTAAGCTCCCTTAATAACCTTTGAAGCCACATTCCCTCACATATTCCTAGTGCAAGAGCACGATATTCTGATTCTGCACTACTCCGAGAGACAACAGCTTGCTTTTTGCTTCTCAAGTGACGAGATTGCCCCAAACGAACGAACAGTAACCAGTGGTTGATCTCCTATCAGTTACCTCTCCTGCCCAGCTAGCATCTGTATATCTTAACTTCATGGTTTTCAGATCTTTTGAAGAGCAAACCATGTCCAGGAGTCATCTTCAAATATCTCAAAATTTGTTTACTGCTTCCAAATGATCCTCACTCGGATTATTCATGTGTTGGCTCACTACACTGACTGAGAATGCAATATCAGTCTTGTGTGTGATAGGTAGATTAACTTACCCACAAGTCGCTGGTATCTTCCTTTCTCAACTAGACTACTTTCTTCACTTCTGTTGGCTTTTTGTTGGGATTTATGGGTGTGTCAGCAGGTTTACACCCAAGCAAGCATGTTTCATTTAATAAGTCTAAGATGCAGGGAGATGACAATTCCCTCCTTAGACCGAGCCACCTCCATTCCCAGAAAGTATCTAAGAGTCCCGAGATCCTTAATCTCAAATTCTGTTGCAAGCATCTTTTTGAGTATGATAATTTCCTCTGAATCATCACCTGTCAAGATGATATCGTCTACATATACTATGAGGATAGCTATCTTACCACTAGGATTAGATTTAACAAATAGTGTATGATCAGCTTGACACTGATTGTATCCATTTGTAATCATGGCTTTAGCAAACCTATCAAACCAAGCACGAGGAGATTGCTTCAAGCCGTGTAAGGACTTCTTCAACTTGCAAACCAACCTGTTGTTCAAACTATTCTCCAAGCCCGGAGGTATAGTCATGTGGACTTCTTCATCAAGGTTTCCATTCAAGAAGGCGTTTTTAATATCAAGTTGGTATAAGGTCAATCTTGATTCACTGCAAGAGAAAGTAGAACCCGAACTATATTGAGCTTGGCAACGGGTGCAAAGGTTCCTGGTAGTCAATTCCATATGACTGTGTGAAGCCTTTGGCCATAAGTCTGGCTTTGAATCTCTTGACACTTCATCTGCTTTGTATTTGATTGTGAATATCCTCTTGCAGCCCATAGGATTTTTACCATGAGGTAACTCTGTAAGGGTCCATGTATCATTATTCTTTAGAGCCCGAATCTCTTCCTTAACTGCTTGTTTTCATGTTAAAACTTTTAGAGCCTCTTGGATAGAGTTAGGAATCTACACACTATCAAGGTTTGACACAAAAGCCTTGTAAGATGTAGTAATTTTTCGTAAGCTACATATCTTTCGATAGGATGACTAGTGCACCTTCGAACACTTTTCCTGTGTGCAATTGGTTGATTTGGGTCATCGACCAATGGTACAATAGAGTCATGAGATAGGGAATCCATACCATTATGATTATTGGATGCAGTAGGACTTGGTTCCGGTTCTTGACAATCCTGGGTCTGCATAGTGTCCTCTATATGCTCGGTGGTTCTTCTCCTTCTGGTATAGACACGAAGTTCATGATCATTAGTGTCAAGTCGAGGTGGAGTAGAGAAAATTGGGGTTGTTTGAGTGGCAGGAACAGTTTCGATGATAGAGTTTGGTTCTTCAAGTGGAGTTGGTTGAGTGCCAGGGTTTGGTTCAGTTGTTTGAGTATCTTCAGTTGAAGAAAAGCCGGCCTGAGTATCTTGGAGAAGATCCCAAATCTGATATTCCCTTGAGTTTTCCCCTGAATTTAGATTTGGGATAGTAAGGTTGGTTCTCAAAGAAGGTGACTTCCATGGAGTTGTATACTTTCTTAGTAATTGGAGAGTAAAACTTGTATCCTTTTTGGTTAGAGGAGTAACTGAGGAAGATGCATTTGAGAGACTTGGGATCAAGTTTGGTGCGGTGTTGTTGGTGGATGTGAACAAAGGAGGAACAACCAAAAACCTTCATGGTAAGTCAGAAGAAAAGGAGCGGATATGTGGATAGGCTTCCATGAGAATATGACGAGGAGTTTAGAATTTTAGGACTCGACTAGGCAGCCTATTAATGAGATATGTGGCTGTGAGTATGGCTTCCCCCCAAAAGTGTTTAGGTACATGATTAAAGAACATAATGGCGCGAGCCACCTCAAGTAAATGTCTATTCTTCCTCTCAACGATCCCATTTTGTTGCGGAGTATCAACACAAGAACTTATATGAATGACACCATGCTTGAAAAGATAAGGGCCAATAATGAAATTAAAATACTCCTTAGCATTATCTATTTTAAGAACTTGAATTTTGCTTTGGAATTGAGTGGAGATCATGGAATGAAAGGACTTAAAGATGGTGGTTGTTTCGGATTTTTATTTCATAAGGAATGTCCATGTTGTTCTTGTATGATCATCTATGAATGACATAAACCATCGGGCCCCACTTATATTTTTTACACGTAAGGGTCCCTAAATATCATTGTGAATCACAAAAAAGGATGTGAAGGATTGTATTGCAGGTTAGAGTACACATGTCTAGTATGTTTTGCAAGCTGGCAAATTTCACATTGATAGAAATTAGACTTTTTATTGATGAATAAATGTAGAAACAACTTTTCAATGTATGCAAAATTTGGATGACCAAGGCAACAATACCATAACATGACTTGTCTTTCAACTAAACCAGACATAATTGAAAATGAGATTAACAGAATTTGAACTAGACTCAGAAATACAACTTGATGGATGAACTTGCCTACTAAGGAGATTAATTTTTTTGAGCAAATATAGTCCACCACGCATTTCAGCACTGCCAATCACCTTTCCGAATATGTTGGGTAGTATGTTGGTTGTTATAAGCTCTCATCCTCTTTTATTTCTTTTTAAAATTATTTAAATAAATATCATCCTTTCTCCATTTACTTAAAGTCTCTTATGGAAATAAGATAATACCCTCATTTGTATTCAATAAAAATATCAAAAAAATTAAATGCCTTAAGAATAAAAAGTCAACTCATCCTCTCAAAAATAAATTTTAAGAATTTTAAGAAATAGTGATTTGGTAAATATATAGTGAGAGTACTTCAATTGCATATAAAAATCTCAAAAAATCAGTTTAACTTAGAAATAATTAGAAAACATAATACCAAAAAATGTTTTGAAATAGAATTTGTAATGCTTTGATCAATATTTGATCTAATTTACAAGATTTTTAAAATTAGATAGGATTACAGTAATAATAAACCTTACACTAGCCTATGCTGACTGATGTGTGTCGTAGCGCAACGATTAAAAATACCTTAAATTCACTAATCTTAGGTAGAGTAGCGAGAGCAAGGGGTCAAATCCATTGAAATTTTAAGTAGTTATTTTGAAATAAATTTAATTAAAAATTTAAATAAACAGATAATTGGTTGTAAAAATAATTAAGATATGATCTATTTTAATTAGAGTTCGGCCCATACCCGTAAATCACGGCCCGTCCCTTTTAAAGAATAGATCAGTCAAAAATTATTTTCACTTGAAAAACATTCAACAAAAATTAAACATACATAAATACTTTATTTCATAGCATCCAAAAGAGTACATAAAAATTAAAAATATATATAATCTACTTCTACTTCCTGAGATGATGGTTATCTACTCCCTGCTTCTTTCTACTTTTTGCTTTTTGAGATAGAAAGATGGTTGATTGTGGATGACTGGTGGATGAAGAACGAATGAAAAGATTTGGGTTACAGAGTGGAGAAAACAGAAATGAGAGTGGGGTGGAGCAAAGAGATGGATGAAAGGTAAAAGGATCATTGGATGATTCCCCGAGTGGCTCGGTGCTCTTTTATAAAGAATGAAGACGTGTTGATTCCATGTGTAATCCATGTTAACTACTCGCCTTATCTTCACAGATTAGGTTTTTCCTTTTAAAATTCAAACCGCAACCTTAAAAATATCGCACATTTTCCTTTAGTCCACCGCTGCTTTAATTTTCGTGCAATTCCTAGGTTAAACTTTGAAAAATCCATTTTAAACTCGTTTCAAGTCTGATTTGAGTGTCGTTTGTACCGTTGAACTTCTAAAATTGAGCTCTTCGAGTTGAAAGGGTTTTTCCTAAAAATATCAAATTTAAAAGAATAACAATAATTTGGTTTATAAATTAATACTTTTATAACTAGTATTTATGTACTTATCATTGACTTAATTTATAGTTCCTCAAAATAATAAAATTAAACTTTTCATAAAGTCTTAAGGTTAAAATGTGTTTCTTAAAGTCCAAATAATGATTTATTATTAGAATGGAAACAAAAGAGAGGATGAGAGCTCATGAGAAGCTCTCAACCTTATATACCATATAAAAAGAAAAAAATGAAAAATAAAGAAAAAGCAAAAACTAATGAACTATCTCAGACTGTCAATATGGTGCTGGTTTGGTTTAGTTCGGTTCAATACCTAACCAAACCAGTCTGGCATTGGTTTGGTGCTGCTTTGCAGTTCAGCCTACCTGGATATTCGTAGATTCATAATCATAAAATTAAACTCTTATATGGACTGAGCTTTATTTCTAGAAATCACATATAAAGAAGAAAAAGAAATAATGGCTTTGGAGGATTTAAAGACAAAAGAAATTTGTTGCTATGTTACCTAGTACTTCATAAAAATTCTCAGATAGGAAAAATAACTTGTTGCTTGTCAAGCTTATATGGAACTCAAGTAACAGATGATATGTTAAATCCTTGTGGAAGTTTAATTTATGAAAATAGGGAAACTAATGTGGTCAATTTTGTTTGAACCTATATCTAGTATTAATGTGGTACATGTGATAGACATGGAGGATGTCTGCAAATCAGAAAATGATGTACTGTTTATTGGTTGATGTGAACCATGTTAATTTGAGATCTGAAATTATTTTTGTTATCGATTAGGGTTCAGTTTTTCAACTTAGGAAGGTTTATGTGAGTATCTTTATTAAGCCCTAAGAATGCTTTATCTTGAAATTTATGTTTGGTGGTAAAAATTATGAAGGGTTTGTTGTTCTATGGAAGTAGCTTGAAGTTTCTTTAACATTGAACTGTTGTAAAAATGAACCTCATTGATCTGTTTTTTTCTTTCGGTTTCTTTTTCGAGATGGCGTGAGAAAGATGGTGTCCTTAAAGTATTATACTATATGCCATGGGAATTTAAGTGAATATGAAGGATTAATAGGCCATGTTTTGCATATGGAATAAAAATGGAACAAGATTTGGGATTAAGTATTTAAAAAGGAGCTGTAGACAGGTTGGAATTGAGTAAGATTCATGCTTTACCTGCATCTGAACTTGATAAGAAAAATTGAATTCATATTTGGGTTCGGATCCATCAAAATGAGTAAGCTCTAAACTCACACCCAAACTTAATTAATAATCGGATTCAAGTTTGGATTCAAGCATTTTTTTTTCCTTTTTTCAGATTCAATTTAGCACATGAATTAGGTCAACTATCCAAGGGTGAATGGTTTTTAAAACTAAAGGACTTATCAGATGGATAGCAATATGAAAGGAACATGATGTGGGACGTGAATGATTGGTTTTGGAACAAATCCAATAACTTTCGAAACAAATTTATATTTCCATTTATGCTTATCTTTACTGGAACATAATCAAAATCTAACTATTGGTTCGGATTTGAAATTAAAACAACAACATGCAAGAGTTAAGGAGAGCATGCTTGAAAAAAAAAGATGTAAATCCAAATATGAGAAAAGGAATTATCACAAATCATGCAGCCGATTTTCTTTGTATTCCTATATTTATGTATACTACGTATATCATTTGTTTTTCAATATTTGGATTATCTGGTTTCAGATTTGAACATAGTTAATGCTGAGCTCGATAAGTAATCAGATCGTATATATCGAATCCAAATTCGATCCAATAATATTATCGAAAACTTAAAGTTGATAGATTTCTGATTATTATAAAATAATCAGGGGCAAGTTATTGAATTTTTGAAAATCATTTACACCCCAAATTTTAACCTCAAGATAAAGGCAAGTATCAATCACTAGCTGGTACGGTATGTATTGTGGGAGGGAGTGGTACTTGTTTAGGACAGCGCTGGATCAAATGAGCCAAGAAAAGGCTGCACCAGCATTATGAGCTGCTTTGAGTGGTGGAAATTGATATGGAATCAGTTTGTGTGATGCCCCTCCTAATAGTCCCACATTGAAAAATTAGGAATTGGTTGAGCGGTTTATAACCGGTTAAGCAAGAAGGACAAGGCACCAATTGGATCCCTTTTTGGGCTGTGGTGGCCCAAGTTGGTGTGGACCTTGTCCGTCTTGCTTTCTTGTAACGAAACGACCAGTCGGAAGTGCAGGAGCTAAGTGTGCTACATCCATGGGGGATGGGAGCCACCTCTTGAACCTGTGGGGGCCACCTCTAGAATCCTGCCTGCCTGGTGGTTGTGATCAATTGCCTCTGGTGACGAGGACGTCGCCTCTATAAGGGGGTAGATTGTGATGCCCCTCCTAATAGTCCCACATTGAAAAATTAGGAATTGGTTGAGCGGTTTATAACCGGTTAAGCAAGAAGGACAAGGCACCAATTGGATCCCTTTTGGGCTGTGATGGCCCAAGTTGGTGTGGACCTTGTCCGTCTTGCTTTCTTATAACGAAACGGGCCCGTAGGCCCGGGTCGTTACAGTTTGCCTGCCGAACCATCTTGATGGAGTACAGGCACCTAGCTGGCATAGTACGTACAGGGCATTATAGAGCCAGTATGGTTGTTACCTTAATCCTTGGGGCACAGGAATGGATTGCAATGCATATAATGGCCTAAAATTTGCTGATGCAAAGTTCTTTAGTTCCAGGCCTTGGATTGAATTTTTTAGGGTTTTTTTTTTCTTATTTGTTTATAGTCCAATAATAGTCAATCAAGGCTGTGCCATAAGATTCTTAAGTCCTTAGGTTTTAGAGATTTAAAAGGAGTCAATCAAAGCTATGCCTTGGGATTCTTAAGTCCTTGGGTTCTAGAGGTTCAAAAAGAGTCAAATTAGGTAATCGGCACTGTTTATACACAGTAGCATAAATGAACATGGGTTGTTAGGAGTTGGCCTTTTGGATATTCTTTGGGGGATTTGTTTGTCTTTGCACAGAGTCCTAAAAGGACTGAAATTCAATGATTATTGGGTCAGGTTTGAAAATTTTTATAAAGAGGGTGAACAAAAGACAATATATGATGGCTTTTCTCATGAAAGGAATTGAATGTTTGAGGTCAGTTTCATCCCTTACCCCTGCCTTTTTCCTTCCCTCTCTCTCTCTCTCTCTATGATATCTCTTTTTTCCCCTTCTCTAGATTTTGTTGTCTTTTTTTTGCTTATATGTCTAAAACCTGCTTGCAGTATTCTGAATTTTGGTTCATGATCAATTATAAGCCCTCTCATCTAAACTAAAACCTTGTTCTTCTTATCCATTCCTGTCGCAAAATCCTATGAAAGATTTAGTTGACTTGTTATTGTTCTTAATCTTGGAGATGGGTCTCTGTTGTCCTATATAAATGTTCTTGACAGCAAACAAAAGAACTAGATTTATTCCTTCTCCAGTACTTTCCTTCCATGTATCGCAGGGCATCCCCTGTTGGGCTTACATAAATTTGATATCAGCACTCAAGGGTTCTGCCTTCTTCTATCTGGATCTTCTTTCTATTTGCTTCTTGGTTCTTTCCTTTCCCTTTGTCATGATAATGGATGTGGAGTTGGGTTTCAAAATCAACGATCTTTATTAACATATCAAGTATGAGAAAAATATCATTGGGAGATGCTACATCACATATCATCGGAGCAGGATCAAGTATTGAAGAATTCATTGAGTCAGAACCCTGCAGGTCAAGAGTTGCAAACCTGAAGATCATAAAAAAAGATAAATCTAGAATTGAAGCTTCATCACATGGTGAACGTATGATTGAGAATATACCATGTGAGGGTATTGCATATCAGATTTATGAAATGAGAACCTTCCAATCGATGATCCATTAGATGTCTTCGATGCAGAAGGTCAAAGCAGTTGACATCCATATGCAGAGTGCTTATCGTAACATCATCAAAGGTTGCCATCAATTGGACGATTTATAGCTTGTTTGTCATCAGTCAAAAGGGTGTTAGAATAACCGAGCAACATGATAGCATGAAAATCATGTGTGGGCCTCCATCATCAAATCCTGATGATGCAATAGTTTCCATCCAAATAATACAGTAGGTTGCAATGCATTTAATGATCTGAAATTTGCTGATCCAAAGCTATTTAGTTATAGGCCCTAACTAGTGAAGGCTGTCTTGAGATCTTTAAGTCCTTTAAGTTTAAGAGGTTTAAAAGTAATCAAATAAGGTAATCAGTACTGTTCACATCACTTATTATGAATAGTGATGCTCCAGTACTTTGGGTTGGAGGAGTTTTGGATATTCTATAAGGGAATTCTTTCGATCTATATAAAAAAATCCATAAGACTAAAATTCAATAATTTGTGGGTCAAGCTAGGGAATCTTTATAGAGTGGTTTGAGCAAAAGACAAAATATGCTGGTTTTTCTTGTGAAGAAAATTGTAGGTTTGAGGCTAGGTTCAGCCCTTCTGATTCATCCGTGTGTTTGTGTGTGTGTGTGCGCGTGTTTGTGTGTGTGACACCCCCCCCCCCCCCCCCCCTCCCAATATGTCTTCTTCCCCCAATCACCCTTCTTTTATCTTTGTTTATTCTCATTTATCTTTATTCTTCATGCACAATTCTGACTTTTAGTAATACATCAACTATAAACCCTTTTGTTTAGCCTAAGACCCTTTAACACCTCATTCCTCTTATCTGTTCCCATCCCAAAACCTGTCATTTATGGTTGACCACTGCTGTCCCATATACAGGTTCAGTCCAGCAAGTAATTAAACTACAGTGCATTCCTTGGGTCATTATATGCATTGCTGCAGGCCATCCCTTGGTTTTGCATCACCTTGGTTGAGATTGACAATCAAACAAATATTAGATATAGGTTATTTTTAAGAAGTTGAAGAGTTTCCAAGTAAAACATAGTAGCCAATGTTGTCAGTTAGTTTCCTTGATTAAGAAAGGTCCAGAAAAATGGCAAATTTTTACAAATTTTATGTTCCTTTTCTTTGGAAAAATCAGTTGCGGATAGGGATGTCAATTTTCTCCGAATTTATGGGTACCTACCAACCTCTGCTTCATTTGGAGCAAACATGGAGGTGAAAAAAAAGAGTATGGGTATGGATATGGGGACACATAGCAATAAGGTGGATTGGACGTAAAAATTTTTCTGCTTTGTCCTGCCCCATACCTATTACACTTGCTAGCAAAATAACTTAATTGCTTGTATTTACTAACACATGGTTTCAAACTTTCAAGGGGAAACTTTTTAGTCAATTTAACCTTCGTCCTTTTGATCGGCCTAGAATTGAAGAGGAAAGAAAAACAGAAGCCCAAAATAGCTCTTGGTTTGGTCCAGTTGATGGCCTGAAATTGAAATTTATAGGAAAAAAGCCTGAAACTTAAATTTTATTATTTTTATTAATATTAAAATTATATGATTTTTTTTTGTGTCTTTAAACCTTAAATTTTGTTGGAACGAAGGGAAAGGAACTAATCGAACTTGTTTAATTTAAGAAAAAAATATTTTAAAAGAACATGTGGTGGGTATTAAACAGATAGGGGTAATGAGGTGAGTATAAATATTACATAATCTCTATGGATATGAATATGGATATGGGTACAAAATTTTATACTATAGTGGGTAGATGACGAGTATGTTTGTAAATTTTTTGATGAATACGGATATGAAGATATCTTTGTCCATGTCCACTCCGCCCCATTGCCATCCTTAGTTGTAGTTGCTTAATACTCGCTAGAGTTGATCATTATTGGCTATGATTTTTTTGTGACTAATCAAAGTTGATCGAAGACATTTAGGGGGCCTTTGGTTTGACATTGGAATCAGAATCAAATTCCATTGGAATTGAATTGCTTATTTCTTCACTTGTTTGGTTCACATAGAAATCAACATTAGAATTAAATTGATTTCTATTGTTGATGTTTAGTTTGTATAAACCTTGGAACTGGAATTAGTCTGTATTTTTAATTTTGGTTCTAAGCCCAAAAGCTTTAAAGTTTGATTTTTTTTTGAATTTTTTTTTGATATATATGCTTAATTTAATATTTATTTCACATCTACCCTAATATAGGAGTTGGATTTCAAGAGGAATTAAAATCCAATTCTATTTTTTTCTAAATAAATACTTGGAATTGGAACCAATGATTCTGATTCGAGGGCATCATTTCCACAAACCAAATTGCCTTTGATCATCAATGGTTAGTGATAACTGACTGATGCTCACAATAGCTGATTGATGTTGGACCCACTAACTTTACTATGTAGTTGATCATCATTAACTAATTTTTGTTAAGTTGTGATTAACTTTGCTGTTGGTGACCATGGTCAACAATACACAGCCTTGTTAGTCATTGACAAGTTATTAAATCTCATTAAAGTCCATCAAATCTATGTTTACAATATATAAATCTAAATTTCCATGTTATTGAGATTTTTCTACTAAACGATGCACCAAATCTATGTCTGAGAAAACGTAAAACTGTTTCATTCCGATGTTGTGATCAGCCGGCCAACATTTATAATTGCAGAGTTTGTTTTAATATACTTGGATGGGTTGCTAAAAAATTCTCAACTGCAGTATTTTTCTTATATGAACAGGTTGATTTTCATTTCATGTCATGACCTTAAAGTAACTTTCTTTTGCTTTTAGATTTCTTATCATTTATGTCCCTGGTTTGCTTATCTGATCCACCCTAATGATGCTTTTGGAGAGCAAATTATAAAAAATCTTGAGGTATTGTCAATTATGTTATATTCCTCATTATGTATTTTCTATCTAGGTGTCAGCATTCTATTTTATGAATATGATGTAATGGTCAATGCAGCCAATCAGGCTATTATTTGTAATAGTGTGGCAGTGGAGCTAATCTGGTTTGCTTCCATTGCCGCTACCTTTTCGCTACTGCCCATTTAGACTTTTTGATTTGGACAATCCCAATAAGCCAATACATGTGTAGATTAATTATTCTAGAAGAGTGGGCCGTTATACTTTTATTCAATTAATTATCTTTATTGAGATATTCTATTTTTTTATTTATTATTACATATGCTAATATAATAGGGTGTCAACCCAAAGTTCAATCTTTTAAGGTGACAAAAAAAAATGTGAACAAGGCTAGCTTAATACAGTACATTCCCTCAATTCTTTTAAATATTTTTCATTTTTTTTTTTTTGAAATTTTTATTGTTAAATTTTAATTTGTAAATAATGTAGTTAGAAAATGAGAATAAAAGTTAATTTTCTTTTTGTTGTTGCAAAAATCTGTTCTTCGACTCGGGTGCGCTTTTGGCTCCTGATCCGGATGCCGATCTCGCCGCCTCGGGATGGAACCTGCAAGACAGTCCATGCGCAGAGGGGTATTGTGGGGCTGCCCTCTGCGGAGGACCCTCCGACGCCCAAGTCAGTGAAGATTCATGGCAAGCAGATGTGAGGAGAAGACTCTCACAGAGGAGTTCCCCTTTTGACGGGTGTTCTCTCTCTAGAGCCTCAAGCTCAAAGGGAGCTTCAATGGAGTGTTTAAGAACTGTGTATGAAAAATGAGCGTAGAGTTGCCATACCTGAGAGGCTTGAGGGTGGTGGTATTTATAGGATTCCTTGGACGTGCTCTGGATGAGGTCGGAAAACTGTTAGGATTCGAATCAAGTTAGTTACGAGGCCAGTAGGGTCCGTATCTTGTCAGTTAGAGGATCGATGGCTGAGGGGGCTATTCGGCGTTTTGAGATTCAGCGGTCACATAGGCTCTAGGCCATTTCTGGTAGCATAGGCATGGTTGCCTATGTGGATCCTTGTTCGATCATCATGGCTCCGCAGAGGCAGGTGCTTGAGTGCCTCGGTCAAGCTGAGGTATAGAGAACGGCCTGATCCACCGAAGTATGGGAAGGCTCGGTTTGCCGAGGTGTCTGATGACTCGGTCCACCAAGGCATGACAAAGGAGTAAGTTGGGTGTGAGGATGATTTGATTCCACAGAGGTATGGATGTCGCTCGGGCAGGCCGAGTCATGGAGATAGCTTGGGTTACCGAGGAACAGCTAGGCTCGATTGGCCGAGATATGAAGATAGCTCGGGTTGTCGGGGTGACCCAGCTTTGTCAAAGGTGATTGGCCTCGTCAGTTGGATGTTATGCCAACTGGCTAGTAGGGTGTTTGGATTGGGCATGACCCAATCGCCGACTTGGGCAGTCAATAATGCAATGATAATTTTACCCTTCATCACATGCCCCCCACTCCCTAGTCCAAAGTGTAAGTTTGGATATAGGGAGTAGAATTCCAGAGCAATCTTATTTGGGGGATTCGAAAAGGCGGGCAATGATAATTTCGTAAATGACGGGCCGCTGTTTCATCATCATTTCTCGCCGTAGCTCGAGGAGGAAACGCCTTGTTTCCAATAAGTCGTGGCAGCGGAAGCTCCACGTGGTGGGGCTCCTTTATTTCCGGCACCCGTATTGGGATTTCTGGCGTCTTGGGCTTTCTTTCTGAAATGCTTATTTAAAGAGAGCGGTGACGACGCTTCTTCTACAATGCTCCTTTATCTGTGTCACAAAGAACTCCATCTTTGAGCCTTGCTTGCCTGTTTGTATTTCACATTTAGCCAGTGGTCCAGGTGATGTTGCTTCTGAGATCACCCTTGCTTTTACAGAGTTCCTGGGGATTAGCCGTACCGGGTTTCTGAGCCGGGGAGTCTTCTTCTACGAGGAGATTTGAGAGCAGGTCTCTGATTCCCTCTTCATCCATTGATACAGGAGGTGATGAGGTTTTACAGCATATCCAGAACAGCTGGCGCAATCTCGTGTTCATTCGCTGCAGTCGCGTTGACTGCGACCCTTCCCTTACCTACAATTTGGTTTATGGGAGGAGTTCTGAGTGGCCCTACATTGGCCTTGGAAGTCTTTTAGAATCCGCCGATTTCTTTTACATCGGAGATTTTTGGGCCTGGGGCATGGAGTTATCTGGCTATCCTTCGCAGTGGTCTGGTTTCTACCTTGTTAGCGAGGACCAGCTCTAGACTCTTAGGGTGACCATGTGGTTTAACTGAACTGAGGTCCGTGTTTGCGAGCCGAATAATGAGGGAGCTGGGCAAGCGCCATAGGAGTTCTTCATAAGTATTTGTCCTTCCGAGGCTCAGAGCTTGAGAGCAGACGCTAGCTGTCTGATTCCCTCTTCATCCATTGATACAGGAGGTGATCCGCCAGATGTTTTACCAGTCCATATGGAAGAGCAGCTCAATAGGAGAGGCAGTGGCTGCCGAAGCTCTGGAGCCGCCGTTGAAAAGGCTGTGGTTCCTCCTGCTGAGGCATAGGCGGGGATGCAATGCGCCTCGTCGGGTTCATCTCGCTGGTGCAGTTCCTCAGGCTTTGGCTATGAGAGCGACTGCGACCCTCGATCCCATTGATGCAGCTTTCGGTCGGCTTCGAGCCTGAAATTGCTACAATTTAAGTTGTTATAGGTTGGGATCGGCCGGGGAGTTCTCACAGAGTGCTTTGGTCACAAGGGGACCTGGCGCTTGAACATGCACTGACCGCCCTTCGGGCAAGGGTGGATTCAACCAGCTCTTTAAGATGATCTTTTTAGATAACCTCTCAAAGAGCTCTTCGAACAATCGGAAAGAGTTGTCTCAGATCAAGGGAAGTGCTATCAGCATTTCAATAAGAGGTGGGGCCAGCTGAGGGCTGTGCTGAGGAGAAGAATAGTTAGGGTAAGAAATCGTAGATGTCGGTCAGCGGGATCAACTCGCCGATATGGAAAATTGGCTGAAGTGGAGAGTGAGGATGGGCTCACCGACGTTATGTAAAGGATTAATGACCTCAAGGAGGGGCAACAAAATAAATCGGCAAGCGCCTTGGAGAAGGTTCAGGAGTTGAGCAAGCAGGAGGAAGAGGATGATTTATTTGCTTTTGGCGCTTTTCTTTTGCTCAAGGGCCTTGATATCTGGCTCGAGGCGCAAGAACAGTTCTTTAAGGGCAGAGTTATCCGCGAGTCGCCGAATGTCGGTACTGAAGGAGTATTCTGCGCAATTCTTCAGCGTAGAGGGGCTTGTGTCTTCGGTTCGGAGAGGAAGAGACTCGAGCAAGGATCTCTCGGGCGCGTCCTGAATGGGATTTGTCTTTTTTGGATGCTGAACATTTCAATGCTTGTACCCCGGGGGCCGAAGAAGAGTAACATGAGGACATCTCAGATGTCGATCTTGACATTCTAGGCCCTAACGAGACTGTGGCTCCTGAAGAAGCCCTCAGCTTGCTGCCGAGGAACCAACATTATTTGAAGTAGGCGGAACAAGTCAAGCTCTCCCGAATGTTACCGAGGAAGTTGCTGGGACCAACCCAAACCTTGAGCCTTAAGGGCCGCATATGCATTTTTCTTTCATACTTGTATCTCGGCCAAAAATTTTAATGAACGGATCTTTTGTTCCCATCTGTTTGGCCTTATTGTTTGAAATCACTTGTTGCCTGAACGGCCGTTTCGTGTTCGAATCTGTCAGCGAGTGGATCATCTGTAGCTCTCGCTTATTCAAAGCTGAATCGATTTGCCTCGCCGGTGCATAAGCAGGCTTGGTTTGAGCGTAAAGGAAATGTCTCGGTCGAGGCCGAGGCTAGGCAGATAGTTCTGCCAATCTGAAACAAGAAATCAGCTTGTTTGGTCGAGGTATGAAGATGGTTCGGTGTGATATGACCGAAAACTGCGCGAGTACCTTAGCCAAGATTTGGCGGACGGTTCGTTCTATGAGAAATCCTTTCGTTCTCTGCTTGGGCCGATGAGGCGGATTTGTGATTCGCCGAAGGATGCTTTGTCCTTTGTGCAAGGCATTCATCCCGTTGGTCTTTTCCAACATGGGTCTTTTTAACGTACGAGATAAGCATTCGATCGCCATTAGAGGGCATCATTTTCACAAGGCGATTTCCCAGACCTGACCGTATCTCAAGGACCAGCGGACGATTTCCTGCATTTAAGACTCTTGATTTGAGATCAGAGAAAATCTTTTGCCGTGCGTCATGGCCTGGGCTCGGCACGCTTTGTAAAGCGCTCTTTTTATCCTGAGATGCTACGTGGTGGTGTGGCTAGGGCATTTTGAATCCTGGGGCTTTCTACTTTAATAGCTGCTCCCGGTCTGTTTACCTATAAAATGGGAGGAGCGGGCCATGTCAGGCTATCTCGCAAGACTTTCTTTTCTGTGAGTTGTAAGATTTTCCATGGCGTCTGTTTCATTGAAGTTGAGAGTGGAGAGCCCGAGCCTTCTTTTTGAAGGTCAGTTTGTCCCAGATAGCTGGGGCGATGGAGAAGCTGCTGAAGAGCAGGCAGTCCTCAAGGGAGGAATTCTCGGAGAGCGCATGGGAGGTCCGCAGAGGCCATATGGGGAGCGCACGTATGCGCTTCCTATGTGTCCTTTGTCACTTGCCATGGGGATCGCAGGAAACGCAAGGCATATGCATCCCCCATGGTTTACATGGACTTCGCCTCCTCCCCCAACTTGAATTCCTCAGTTCATCCGACTGAGGAATCTTTTTCCACATGGAAAAGGGAGGAGAGATGTGTTGGTCTACTGGTTCTCTGCCATTTATGATCGGGCAGTGGCTAGCAGACCAGCATCCCACTTGGGGGGATACTTCATTGACATAAGCATCCACGGGTCCTTGACCTGGTTATGATCCCTTCATGTGTTCATCTGAGGGATTCGTGGTTGGCTTACTTTGTTCTTTGGGACTAACCAGTGGCTCAATGGAGCTTGTCTGGTTTCCCTAATTTCTGGGGTCGGATGTAAAGAAATCATCATCGACCGAAGCTGCTCGGCCGAGCTTTCATTTTATTTGTATTTCCTGTGCTTTGGCACACTTGTAATGCCTCTTCAAGAGGTTGTAATCTTTTCATTAATAAAGGGAGACTTACTCCTCCTTCTTGTGACATCTATTTCTTTTTCCGATGCGATTGCATTGAGAGTTGTGACTCTCATTTTATGCTTTTGATTCGTAGCATAATCTATAAGTTCAACAGCATTTCTATCACTTTATTTGTGAACATATCATTCAGTCCTCTGCAGAGGAGGTGTTTACCTCTGTTTTGGGTTGGAGAAGGGCATGGGCGGCCGTGTGAGTCCATGCAGCATGAATGTATGCATGACCCTATTTGAGGGATGAAATGTGTATTTCTTTGAAAAGAAATAGTTTACATAATCTTGTTGGTAAGTGAAGAAAGTTCACTAACCTCTGCCGAAGCATAACCGGACGTCTCAGTCGCGTCAGAGTGTTTGAGAAATCACTTGGTTAGGCCGAGGCCTTATAATATATCACTCGGGGTTGCCGAGGCTTCAAATGATATATCGCTCGGTGTTGTCGAGCCTTCAGAGAATATATCACTCGGTGTTGCCGAGCCTTCAAAGAATAATATATCACTCGGTGTTGCCGAGGCTTTAAATGATATATCGCTCGGTGTTGTCGAGCCTTCAGAGAATATATCACTCGGTGTTGCCGAGCCTTCAAAGAATAATATATCACTCGGTGTTGCCGAGGCTTCAAATGATATATCGCTCGGTGTTGTCGAGACTTCAGAGAATATATCACTTGGTGTTGCCGAGCCTTCAAAGAATAATATATCACTCGGTGTTGCCGAGGCTTCAAATGAAATATTACTCAGTGTTACCGAGCCTTCAGAGAATAATATATCACTCGGTATTACTGAGCCTTCAGAGAATAATATATCACTCGGTGTTGCCGAGCCTTCAAAGAATAATATATCACTCGGTGTTGCTGATGCTTCAAATGAAATATCACTCGGTGTTGCCGAACCTTCAGAGAATATATCACTCGGTGTTGCCGAGCCTTCAAAGGATAATATATCACTTAGTGTTGCCGAGGCTTCAAATGAAATATCACTCGGTGTTATCGAGCCTTCAGAGGATAATATATCACTCGGTGTTGCCGAGCCTTCAAGATTATATTTTACTTGGCATTACTAAGGTACGGAGATCGCTCGGCCCAGCCGAGGATTATAAAGATTATATTTTACTTCGCGCTGCCAAGGTATGGAGATCGCTCGGCGCAGCCGAGGATTATAAAGATTATATTTTACTTGGCACTGCCAAGGTACGGAGATCGCTCGGCCCAACCGAGGATTATAAAGATTATATTTTACTTGGCGCTGCCAAGGTATGGAGATCGCTCGGCCCAGCCAAGGATTATAAAGATTATATTTTACTTGGCGCTGCCAAGGTACGGAGATCGCTCGACCCATCCGAGGATTTGTAAACCTGCTTATCATTGTAGCTATCAAAGAAAGCAATAAAGACAGAAGCTTTGCAAATCTTTGAAAATTTAATTCAGTATACAGAGTAAGTTTGGGGAGAGTGTGTTCTTACTGATGATAGACGCGGAGATTATCCGAGTTCGATGTCCAGGGAATAGGTTTCCCATCCAGATCTTGGAGCTTATAAGTGCCGGGTCTGATTACCTCTGCAATTTGATAAGGGTCCTTCCAGCTCGGGGACAGCTTTCCCTGTTCCAGCAGTTTTGAGGCAGATGCCTTCCAAGGTACTAGATCGCCGGGTAGGAAAAACTTCCCTTTGACTCTGGCGAAGTGACAACGAACTATTCTTTGTTGGAGGGTAGCCATCCAGATCTGATTATAACCTCCTGGATAAACTTGGCTTTGATGAGCTTATCCACCTCCTCCTCTATGGCATTCTGGCGCTCGGGGTGAAGCTTCTCTTTTTCTGTTTGACCGGCCGAAATGTTGCATCTATGCTGAGGCGATGAACCAGGACATCTGGACTGATTTTGGGTAGGTACAATGTGGACCAGGCGAAGATGCTAGCATCCCCTTTAAGAAACTCAATTAATCCTTGCCGAAGCCTTTCTCCTAGCCGCGATCCGACCTTTATAATTCGGTCGGGCCGAGCCTTGTCAAGTGGTATCTCCTCCGGTTCTTCGGTCGGCTCTCCTCATTGCTCGGTGAGATCTTTCCGAGTGCCCAGCCCGTCTACTTCGGGCTTTCTGGATTGGAGGTTGCTAACAAAGTAAGGCCGAGCTATAATCTGACTCCCTCGAACCACCCCTACCCCCCATTCAGTGGGGGGTTTCATGGTGAGATGGGGAACGGAAATGATGGCTTTAAGAGAGATAGGTCCTGGTCCGCCGAGGATGGCATTGTAGGGGGATCTGAGCATGTGCCGGCTCGGATCGATAGAGTGATAGCTCCTTCAGGGGTTATGGAATCACCATTGAAGCCCACTAGAGTGGACTCCACCGGTCGGAGGCTTTTTATCCAGAATTTTAACCTCGCAAAGGCGTCGAAATACAAAACATTAATAGAGCTTGCACTTATCAACCAAAATGCGGCGTACATCATAGTTTTTCATATTTGAAAGCATAACTGGAGCATCATCATAGGGGCACTATACCTCCCCAAGATCTTCACCAGAGAAGGTGAGCGCATCAACTCAAGCTTTCTTCGGTGGGCTCTCCTCCTCGCCTGGTCAAGAAGATTGGGATTCGGCCGTCGTTATCATGTTGATATTCCCGATAATGGAAGGATTTGGTAGCGGGAGTTGGCATGGTTCAGGTTGGCGATTCTCCTCATTATTTGGTTTAGGGGGGCCCTTGAACCGATTCAGCCTGCCTCGCCAGATTAGCTATTCAATTTCGTTCTTGAGCTGCCAACAGTCCCCGGTGTCATGCCCATAGTCTCGGTGGAAGCAGCAGTACTTAGTTGGGTCTCTCTGGGCTTCGTTTCCTCGGAGAGGAGGGGGCCGAGGAAGTTGACGCTCGATCTCCATTAGGATCTGAGCTCTTGGCGCGGTGAGGGGAGTATAGCGGTCGAACCTTCGGGCTGGACTCCGAGTTCGGTCTCGAGGAGGCAGCGGAGGAGTTCTACGGTGGCGAGGCGGGCTAGCGCGGCAATGAGCTTGCTGCCTGTCCGAGCCCTTTGCCTCTTTTTCTTCATCTGTTCGGCCCAAGCTGACCTCCTGATTCTTCCACCCTGGCGTAATTGTCCGCCAGGGTCATCATGTCCATCAGGCTCTTCGGGTAGTTAACCTCTAGAGCTAGGTAGAAGTCTCCCTCCTTAGACACTCCTCCGGCCAAGGTGGACATAGCCACCTCGTGATTGAGGTGGTCGACTTCTAAGAGGGCCGTGTTAAAGCGGCCGAGATAACTCTTCAGTGATTCCCCCTCTCTGCTTGACCTCGGAGAGGGAATCAGATCTTCGTTGTTGGCGACAGCTACTGACGAACTGGCTGATAAGCATACAGCTCAGCTCGTCAAAAGAATCAATGGAACCTGGTTTCAAGCTGTTGAACCAGGTTCGGGCAAATCCCCTTAGAGTAGAGGGGAAGGCACGACAGAGGACCGCATCTGACGCTCCATGGAACATCATGATGGACCTGAAGCTGCTCAGATGATCATCGGGATCAGTGGATCCGTGGTATAGGTTAATGGTGGGGAGCTTAACATGAGGGAAAATCACTTCCCTCATGATCCTCTCGGAGAAGGGGATGCCCTGCTCCGCCCTCGGCTGGGATGGAGGAGCTTGCTTGGCGGCGTCCAACTCCCGGCGCCATTCTTGCCGCATCTCCTGCATCTGTTGTCTGATCCCTTCATCCAGAGTGGTGTGAGGGATCGAGCGAGGAAGAGATGGCAGCGGTGTCGAATCCTGGGAGGACATTGGGGAGAGGGAGCGGACCCGCTTGGATCCGAGTAGGCTTTTCTTTTTAGCTCGCCGCCGCGCCAGTTTTGCCTTTGCAAGCTGGCGACCATGATCCGCCGCCTCATGCGGGTTGGAAGAAGAGATCTCAGGCAGAGCAGGGGCAGCGGCCTCTTCGTGAGGCTAAGAAGCAGGAACAACAGGGCCAGGAATCGCTTGGAATCCCTGGACCAACTGGGTCAACGCTTGGACTTACTGAACTAGGGTGGCAAACTGGTCCAGGGTTACCACCGTTGCTGGTGGCGAAGGAGTTTTAGCCGGTGGTGGTAGCGGTGGCACTGCCCCACTAATTGGATCAAGCCTTTGAGAAGCAGCCTGATCTTAAGCCTCAGAGGTGGCTCTCTTTCGATTGGCCATTAGAGGATGTTTCCTCTGGTTCTTGAGTCTGGTCTCCTGGATTACAAGTTTATGGGACTTGAGGCCCTTCCTCTAGCGCCAATATGTTGTTGCAAATATCTGTTCTTCGACTCGGGTGTGCTTTTAGCTCCTGATCCGGACGTCGATCTCGCCGCCTCGGGATGGAACCTGCAAGATAGTCCGTGCACAGAGGGTGTGTGGGGGCTGCCCTCTACAGAGGACCGTCCAACGCCCAAGTCAGTGAAGATTCACAGCAAGCAGATGTGAGGAGAAGATTCTCACAGAGGAGTTCCCATTTTGGCGGGTGTTCTCTCTTTAGAGCCTCGATCTCAAAGGGAGTTTCAATGGAGTGTGTAAGAACTGTGTATAAAAAATGAGCGTAGAGTTTCTATACCTGAGAGGCTTGAGGGTGGTGGTATTTATAGGATTCCTTGGACGTGCTCTGGATGAGGTCGAAAACTGTTAGGATTCGAATCAAGTTAGTTACGAGGCCAGTAGGGTCTGTATCTTGTCAGTTAGAGGATCGACAGCTGAGGGGGCTATTCGGTGTTTTGAGATTCAGCGGTCACATAGGCTCTAGGCCGTTTCTGGTAGCATAGGCATTGTTGCCTATGTGGATCCTTGTTCGATCATCATGGCTCCGCAGAGGCAGGTGCTTGAGTGCCTCGGTCAAGCTGAGGTATAGAGAATGGCCTGATCCGCCGAAGTATGGGAAGGCTCGGTTTGCCGAGGTGTCTGATGACTCGGTCCACCGAGGCATGACAAAGGAGTAAGTTGGGTGTGAGGATTGTTTGATTCCGTAGAGGTATGGATGTCACTCGGTCAGGTCGAGTCATGGAGATAGCTCGGGTTACCGAGGAACAGCTAGGCTCGGTTGGCCGAGATATGAAGATAGCTCGGGTTGTCGGGGTGACCCAGCTTTGTCAAAGGTGATTTGGCCTCATCACTTGGATGTTATGCCAACTGGCTAGTAGGGTGTTTGGATTGGGCATGACCCAATCGCCGACGTGGGCAGTCAATAATGCAATGATAATTTTACCCCTCATCACTTTTTAATATAAATGACATCTTTTAGAGGATTAATGGCAAAAAAAAATTTAAGGGAGCTATTGATCATTCGCAAGGGAAAAAAAATCTCTCTTTCACATCTCACTTCTCTCTATTTATGGTATTTTTGAGTGACTGACCTTCAGTTATGAGAGAGTTTCAATTTCATCATTAACCAGATTTCTAGACACGAAATCAAATAATTCATCCAACTTAATCCCAAAAATAAAGATCAAAAATAAAATTAAGAGACCAAAGCAAACAATTTTAGCAAAGAAGAGTCATAATGATATTAACAATCCTCGTACGGTCAAATTTTATGCAATGTTTTAAATATCGAACCGAACAATAAACTGGCTTGATATTTGGATTGTAGATCAATCGGTTCAACCAAATAAACTGATTTGATCAAACCCATAATTAAATTTTAATTTAATAATATAGAAATAATAAAATATAAATATCAAACTATAAAAAAATGTCTTTAAAACTTATATACTTGTTCGAAGAAAATTTTATATAACATAAAAACTATAGAAAAATATCTTTAAAACTATAGATGGATTGTTTTCAGGTGCAAATCGAAGTGAAAAATATAAAAGTTAACTTTAATAATAAAATCGATCCAGATTGATGTTTGGTTCTCGGTTGGACTGGTTCGATCGGCCGGTCTGGTCTAGTTTTTAAAACCATGATTTTATGTCATCTAATAGGGCTCAAGTCCATACCTTTATTCTATCTAGCTCAAATATGACTCTTAAGAAATTTGGTGACATTCTGGTTCACTTTATGTGGGAACTGCTCCTGAACAAAATGGCATCCTTGGGCCAAGTAAATGATCTCCGGATCGGGCACAATGTTCTTCACCAGACTACCCCTGATGTACTCCCATCCCAGAAACTTGAGAGCATAGTCTTTCTCCCCCATCACCAACAGCGCAGGCACTTCCACTTTGGGGTCCGCTCCGTCAAACCCCTTCAATGTCCTACGGAAACCACATCAACCAAGTCAATTCGGATTACTACAACTGCAAGCAGTCTGTTTCATCTCACCTATATGGCAGCTGGAGCGGGAACGTGAACCCGGACTTCTCATAGGCTGCGAGATCTTCGTCAGTGAACCATAGGGGCAGTGGAGTAGTGGCGTTTACCAGGTCCATGACTTCCTGGCCTTCCGCCGCTATTGGAATCTCGCTCCTGGAGAAGAGAATGTAGATAGTCCGCACTACTCTCTTCACATCGAACCAGCCGAAGTCTCTCTTCGCTCAGCTTGGCTCCTGTGAAAAGGTCTCTATTCTTCCAAAAAAAAAAAAAATCATAGCTCTCCGACGAAGCGCGTATGGATGTAGTTGGATAAATTTTTCTGATCATACTACCCTCCATCTCAATATGTAGAAGCCTTCTCGAAGAGTCTCGAAAGGCTGGATGTAACGACCCGGGCCCACGGGCCCGTTTCCTTACAAGAAAGCAAGACGGACAAGGTCCACACCAACTTGGGCCATCACAACCCAAAAGGGATCCAATTGGTACCTTGTCCTTTTGCTTTACTACATATAAACCACTTAACAAACTCCCAATTATCCGATGTGGGACTATTGGGAGGGGCATCACAATCTACCCCCCTTAACAGAGGCGACGTCCTCGTCGCTAGGGGCAATTGATCACAACCACCACAACCACCAGGCAGGCAGGATTCTAGAGGTGGCCCCCACAAGTTCAAGAGGTGGCTCCCATCCCCATGAATGTAGCACTTTGCCCTGTGTGACACTTAGCTCCTGCACTTTCGGCTGGTGCATGGCTCTGATACCATATTGTAACGACCCGGGTCCACGGGCCCGTTTCCTTACAAGAAAGCAAGACGGACAAGGTCCACACCAACTTGGGCCACCACAACCCAAAAAGGGATCCAATTGGTGTCTTATCCTTTTTGCTTTACTACATATAAACCACTTAACAAACTCCCAATTATCCGATGTGACTATTGGGAGGGGCATCACACTGGATTTTGGAGATAAAAGGAACTCCCAAGGTTATGACACCCGTGACTCGATCCAGGTGATCGACGGCGATATCATAGGCTGGTTTGGCTCCAAAATCCTTCCCGACTACGAAAACCTTGTCGTAATAACAAATATCATCATTGTAGGCAGCCGTTCGCATGGGGACTTACCTTGCTCATGGCGGCGCAACAGAAGCGAAAGCAGCGGCGGGATCATCGGTTGTCGGGGGTTTCCAGAGTCCTCAGTATATCCATACCCCTGGGCTACGTTGCGGGAGAGGGAGAGGGTTTGGGGGGCAAAGCCAAGAGGAGGAAAGAAGAGCTCTCTCGTCTCTCTTTTGCTTCTTCTCGGGAGCTCACTCAGGTTCTCTCTTTATCGATCTCTCGTCTCACACATTCAACGCATGCCATGTGAGAGGGGTAGCATAAGGTCATATTGTGGCATCCTCGTTTGTTGATGGGGTCAACCAGGTAATAATTCAGCAAAGCAACAATCTCCTACTCATCCATACAAGACCTCACACATAATGCCATCTCACCTCTCTTCTCATACAGTGCAATGGGGTGTGCAACCTGACGAAATTCACACACAGTAACACAGTTAAAATGCTGCATTAAGTTAATAAATAACTAACACAATACATAAGCGATGCAGTCCAATCTCATATGTGTCCTAAAAAATCCGATCACACCTATTGCCGCCGGGATCTGTCCTCCGACTCGGGCGCGGTCGGTCTCCTGGTTCGGGCTTCCTCCTGGGCGGACCTGCACAGAAGTCCTCGTGCGAGAGGCATTGGGGGTGGCCCTCCGCGAAAGACCCTTCGACGCTCAAGTCAGTGGAGATCAGTGATCAACAGAAAATGGGGAGAGGGATCTCTCCGGGAAGTCTCTCCAGGGACGGCCAATCGGGAGCTCCAGGGGAGCGCCGACAAGCAGTGGAGGAGAGTGAGAATGAGAGTGAGAGTGAGCCAGGGGCCGTAAGCGCGCGTACCTGAGAGAATCTGGGGGTGTCGCATTTATAGGCAATCACCTGGATCTTGAGCACCTTCTGGAAGGTTCGAAGGTTGTTAGGATACGGGAGTGAATCGAATCATGCCGTTGTAAGGCCGATGGGATCCGTATCTTGTTCGTTGAGGGATCGATGGCTAGGAGAGCTCTTGATGGCCTAAGATCTGATAGATGCATAGGTCCCAGGTAGTTATATTAGGTCCTAGACCACGCTTCAACATGATTCTTTGTTTGGGATTCTGTTACGACAGGCCTAGGCTCTCCCGCGTCGGGTTCCACGGAGGTGAGTATCGAGTCATGGACCGTTCATGAGAGTCAGCTGTGGAAGCTCGGGGAAGCCGAGCTATGGGAAGCTCGGGGAGAGTCGAGCTATAGGTAGCTCGGGGAAGCCGAGCTATGGGAAGCTCGGGGAAGCCGAGCTATAGGTAGCTCGGGGAAAGCCGAGTCATAGGTTGCTCGGGGAGAACCGAGCTGCAGGTAGCTCGGGGAGAACCGAGCTACAGGTAGCTCGGGGAAGCCGAGCTATAGGTAGCTCGGGGAGAGTCGAGTTATAGGTAGCTCGGGGAGAGTCGAGCTATAGGTAGCTCGACCTGTTGGACCACATTAGTTTAGCTCGTTCCTCGGGGGTATATCATAGTGGGCGGAGGGATGGGGCTGATCTTAGCCCCTTCACACAGTTATCAATGCAATGATGATTCTACCCCTCAACACATGCCCCCCACTCCCTAGTTCGAAGCGTAGGTTCGGGCGTAGGGAGTATAGGCTTAAGTGGCGCAATCTGCATTTGGGGATGCGTATTTGATAGCCTGCGCAATAATGCCCTAATTAATGTCGTGGGGCCGTCTTGCCTTTCCGAGGTGGATCTGTCATTCCTTAGGGGCGAAGGCAATGGCTGGGGAAGCGCCGCGTGGGAAATCTCAATTTTCACGGCGCCCGAAGTGGCAGTTTCGGATGCCTAGGTTGGGACGCCTCACCCTCACCTTGAGGCGGTTTCAATTGGAGAAATGGAGTCATGGTGGTGCTATCCTTATTTATAGTGCCCTTTTCGCTCTCCTTTAAAGAACTTCGTCTTCCTGTTTTCACTGCGATCTTGCTTAGCATTTCTTGCAATCGAAGACATGGTGAGCCCAAGAGACCAGGCTCCGGGAGGGCCTCAGAATGGCCTTACATCGGTCCCCGGAGATCCTTTAAGATGATATCGGATAACCCGTCATCGATAAAGGAGTGGAAGCTGCAGTTCTTCATAGTCAGGGGGAACATTGGTTTGGACTTCCCTCGGGTATGGGGGCAGTACGTGAAGGATCCAGAAGTGCACCCGGAGTTAACTGATTCGGAGAAAAGAGATTTGATTGTGCTGCACGGCAGTCGGGTGCTCCCAGCCAGCGTTCTCCTATCGGAGGACGCTCTCTTCGCGGCCGGGTTGAGTCCCGTCGATCCTCACGGTGAGTATTACCCCGTAGTTGATAGTTTAGCGTGGCTCCATCTTTGATTTCTGTGCGAACTAACGGGCGAATCATACTGCCCCTACAGCCGAAAGGTCGGTGTTCGCAGACTAGATGAGGGAGGAGTTGGGAAACCGCCGCAGGAGATCTGGCTCCAGCAGCAAGCATCGGTCTGAGAAGAGGCCTCGCCCTTCCGGCTCCCGCTCCAGGGGGATCGGGGGGGACGGTGATAGTCGACGCTCCTCGTCGCCGCGGGATGAAACTATCGAAGTTCCGGGGGTGCGCAATCTTTCGGCACAGGAGGAGGGTCTATCCAGGGGCGAAGATCGGGAAGTTGCAGGGGTTTCGGAGGAGGCTGCTAAGGTTTCCTCCCCCCGTTGTTGTTTTATCTGATGATGGCGAAGGAGAAACGCCGGTTGGCTTGGGGGCCCCCGTGGGAGAGGCAGTTCGGTCTCCCTCATTGGAGGCCAGTGGCTTGGCGAGGTTACAGGAGGAGGTGGGAGCGACCTTCGCTTCCATCGAGGTGGGGGAAGAGGTTGCGGCTGCTGAGGTTCGGCCTGGGTCGCCGGTAGGAGAGCCAGCGGGCGACGAGGAGATGGCTGAACCTGCCGAACCAACAACCGAAATTCGTGGGGGGCTTTCTGGTGAAGGGCCTTCCGTCGAGGCACAGGAGGCTCTGGGGGGAGCTGAAGTTCTAAAGAATATGTTGTGGACAGAGGGATTTCTGAGGGGATAAAAGTAGGAGAAGAAGAAGAGGAAGGAGAAGGAGGGGAGCCGGCGAGCGAAGGAGATGCTCCGGCCAGGGCTTCCCTCGCCGGAGCTGAAGCGTCCGAAGCTTCTCAAGCGAGGGCCCTGGCGGTGGAAGCTGGTCTACCGAGAAGTTCATGGGTCGCGGGTGTTCTGGATGGTTCCCTGGGTGCGGACTTCCACTCATGCGACCCAGAGGTGAGCGTCAGGTTCTCCGCTCTGATGCGGTCTGCATTCCAAGGGGAGGAGAGTTCTTCAACAGGAGGGGGTCATTCGGAGGACCTTGTTGAGGTGGCCTTCCACCACTCCGGGGTGCCGAGTGAGGCTTTTCTTCTTCCCGAGATTGACGATTTTGCCTCACAAGGATTGCCATGGACTACGCATCTCGGGTAGGTTGTCGCACCGAAGTTGGGTCTTTAGTCGATTAGTTTGACTATGTTTTTTATGTGCGTGATCCTTTTTTGTAGAGTGCCCTGATTATGAGGGCACTGAAATGGCGCTTGCATCTGGCTGTTGGAGCTTGGGACCAGGCCCGCTGTGAGGCTGATCACTTCAAGGAGAGGGCGGGTTCTACTGATAAACTCTCTCGAGCCCTGGTGGTCCTCCAGAGGGAGCTCGAGGAGGCTCGTAGGATTCTTGCGGTTGAGAGGGAGAGAGCCCCTCGAGTTGCCGTACAGGTTGGTGAACTCCAGCGGGAGCTTGGGGAGACCCATAGGATTCTTGCGGTTGAGAGGGAAAGAGCCTCTCAACTCACCATACAGATTGGTAAGCTCCAAGGCTTCCGCGAGCAATCAGAGAAGGCTAGTCTGGAGCTTTCTCAGGCCAGGGTGGAGCACGAGAGCAAGGTTAAATCCATGCAACTGTTCTTTGACAAGAGGTTGGGACCAGCTAAAGGCTAGCCACGCCGAAGATAAAGCCAGCTGGAGCAAAAGGCTCGAGGAGGAAGAGCATAAATGCCGGTGGCAGCAGGACCACCTCACCTGCCTAAATAGAGAGCTCGCCGATGCAAAGGATCGGCTGAAGTGGTCGGATGAACGAGCTGCCCGACTATCTGACGAGATCGATTTGCCCGTCAAGAAATTGGAGATACTCAGTCCCGGGTGGATGAGCTAAAGAGAGCCTTCGCCAGAACCAATCGGCTAAGTCTAGGGCTCTCAACAGGGCCACGTGCTGGAGGGTGAGCTAGCCCGGCGAGAGGAGCAGGTAGGACGCTATTAGTTTCACTCATTTTGATCTTTCGACTTTCGCTTTACTTGGCTTTTTGCATGCAGTTGTACGGGGTGAGGCAGGAATTTCAGGGGCGATTAGCGGCGTTTGGAGAGGAGGTGGCCTCGAGGCACTGAAGGATCTCCGAACTGGAGAAGCAATTAGCTGAGGCAAATGCGCGGACCTCCTCGGTGGTGGAGGAGTACAAGAAATCCACCGAATTTGCCGACGAACGCAGGGCGGCCTGCGCCGATGTGTTTCAGCTGGGCGAAGATGAGGCGCGGGCTAAGGTTGCCCAAGCATACCCTGACCTGGACCTGTCGTGCCTGAAAGCCGAACATTATGAGGCGTACACCCTGGGGGTCGAGGAGGACAAGTATGGAGTAATATCTGATGTCGACCTCGACGCTATTCTGGGAGTCGATGTGACTACCGATGTATCCCGCCGCGACACCTTCGAAAAGGAGGGGCCAAGCGAAGCCCCGGCTGATTTTGCCGCAGGAGATGCTAGGATTGACCCCAAGTCCTGACCCTTTGGGGGACTATATGTGCTTTTCCTTTCTTTTGTTTTGTAGTTCGACTGAAAGTCAATAATAAATGAATCAACCGTTTTTCATTCGCTTGTCTTCCCTGGGTGGTTTCCTGTCTCGAATTTTGGAGAAACACCCTAGTAGAGGCCAAGGCGTAGGGACTGTCTTGACGAAAAGGTTGGGCGACGATGTAGCCTGGCATAAAAGGAGGTTGAGAGACGATTTAACTCGGCTTAGGCCGAATGACGCGGTGGTTCGACCAAGTCCGAAGAATGAGATAGCTCTTCAAGGGCCGAGGGACGAAGTAGCTCGGCTAGGGCCGAAGAATGAAATGGCTCGGCTTGGGCCGAGGGACGAAGTAGCTCGGCTTGGGCCAAAGAATGAAATGGCTCAGCTTGAGCCGAGGGACGAAGTAGCTCGGCTAGGGCCAAAGAATGAAATGGCTCGGCTAGGGCCGAAGAATAAAATGGCTCAGCTTAGGCCGAGGGAGTTTGTTTTATTAGTGATCAAACTGAGATTGCATCCTTGATGAAAAGAGGGGAGTTCGTCCCCGAACCGGGGGTTCGCTGAATCATCGCTGCCATCTCCTTATCTCTATTTATTACCCCTACCAGTGTTTTGTCTTTTCCAAGGCGGGTCGTTTCTCGTTTCACTGGAGTAGGTGGTACGGCCCTGTGGCTAGCAAAAGGTCTCTTGGAAATTTCCGGTGAGCCTTTATTATGTCGACCTTTTCCAACATGGGTCGCTTTGGCGTGCGGTGTTAGTACTCATTTGCCATTGGAGGATATCGTTTTCGCAGGACGATCTCCCGGATTTGCCAGTATCCGCAAGGTTGGCGGACGGTTTCATGCATTAAAAGCTCGTGATCCAGAGTCAGAAGTAATCTTTTGGCCCGCGTCATGGTTCGGGCGACATGCCTGGCACGCATTGGGTGGCGCTGTTTTCATTTCAGGAGGCCGCGTGGTGGCGCAGGACTGGTGTTTTAAGTCCCGGGGTTTTTCACTCTAATAGCTGTCCTCGGTCCGCCTCTGCTTATAAAAAGGGGAAAGAGGGGTATGTTGGGCCATCACAAAATTTTCTTTCCTGTGAATCATGAAGATACTTATGATGCCTGTTTCTCCAAGGTTTATTGCGGTAGAATCGAGCTTGTCCCCTGGAAGTCGCCGCTATCCCCCGGATAGCTGGGGTGACAAAGGAGCCGCTGGGGGTGGCTTGCCCTCAAGAAAGGATCTTCTTCATCGTTCCGCCCGCTTGATGGACTGCCAACTACCTCGATCACATTAATGTGACCAACGACCGAAGGATTCAGGGGAGGAGGTTGCTGAGGCTCAGGTTGACGATCGCCCCCGTTCCTTGGCTCGGGTGCTCTCCTGAATTGGTCCAGCCTACCCCGCTGGATGAGCCTTTCGATCTGGTTCTTCAGCTGCCAGCACTCCTCAGTGTCGTGGCCATGATCCCGATGGTAGCGACAGTATTTGGTGGGATCTCTCCGGGCAGCATTCCCTCGGAGAGGAGGTGGCCGGGGGAGCTGGCGCTCTATCACCATGAGGATCTCCGCCCTTGGGGTAGTGAGCGGAGTGAATCGGTTGAACCTCCTTGGCGGGTTCTGGGTGCGGTTCCTTGGCGGGGGCGGAGGAACCCTTTGGCGGCGAGGCGGACTTGGCTGGCGGGCAGATCGGTGCTTGTCCGAGCCCTTGGGCTCCTTTTTCCTTGTTAGCTCGGTGCGGGCTGCTCTCCGCGATTCTTTGACTCTAGCATATTTGTCTACCAGAGCCATCATGTCGGAGAGGTTCTGAGGGTAGCTGACCTCCAGCGCCAGGTAAAAGTCACTCTCCTTCAATACCCCGCCTACTAGGGCGGACATGGCCATCTCATGATTAAGGTGGTCCACTTCCAACATGGCCGTGTTAAAGCGGCCGAGATATTTTTTCAAGGACTCCCCCTCTCTCTACTTAACCTTAGAGAGGGAGTCGGATCTCCGTCAGTGACTACGGCTACTGACGAACTGGCTGATGAAGAGGCGACTCAGCTCGTCGAACGAACTAACGGAACCTGGTTTCAAAGCATTGAACCAGGTTCGAGCGGATCCCCTGAGGGCGGAGGGAAGGCGCGGCAGAGGATCGCATTTGATGCCCCGTGGAACATCATGATCGATCTGAAACTGCTGAGGTGGTCGTCGGAATCGGAGGCCCCATGATAGGGTTCGATGGCGGGCAACTTCACGTGGGAGGGAATCACTTCCTCCATGTTTCCCTTGGAAAAGGGAATGCCCTACTCCGTCTGATGGTGGAGCGGATGGGCCTGCTTGGCGGCATCTAACTCCTAGCGCATCTCCTAGAGTTGCTGGCGGATCTCCTTAGGCACAACAGGAGGGGCCGGACGAGGAGAGAAATGAGACGGTGTCGAGTCGTGGCGAGAGAATACCGGAGAGAGGGATCGGGCCTGCCGAGATCGGGGAAGATCTTTGTCACGACTCCCTTGGGGGGCTGGCTCAGCTTCCCTAGGGCGGCGAGGGGGGTCTGCAACCCCATGCGGGCCGGAGGAGGAGATCGCCGGATGAGTGGGGGTTACATTCTCCTCAGGAGGATATGCGGGGCGGGAGCGGCTGGTCGGAGAGCTTCAAAGCGCCCCTAAATCAAGTGGGTTAGAGCATGGACTTGCTGGACCAGCGAGGCAAATTGATCCTAGGTCACTGGGGCCGCCGGTGGCGATGGAGTCTCAACTGGCGGTGGTGGTGGCGCTACGCTGCTCACCGGATCAGGTCTTTGGGAGGCGACCTGATCCCGGGCTTCGAAGGTAGCCTTTCTTCGGTTGGCCATGGGAGGAGTTCTCTTTCAGATCGAGATCCTTGTCTCCTGAATCACAAGTTTATGGGACTTGAGGCCCTTCATCTAGCGCCAATTTGTTGCTGCTGAAATCTGTCCTCCGACTCGGGCGTAATCAGGCTCTGGGACGGGCTCCCTCCTGGGTGGACCTGTAAAACAGTCCTCATGCAAGAGGCGTTGGGGGTGGCCCTCCGCGGAAGACCCTCCGATGCTCAAGTCAGTGGGGATCGGCAATCAACAAATAAGAGGAGAAGGCTCTCGCTGAAGAGTCTCTCCAAGGGTGGCTTTTCGAGAGCTCTGAGTAGAGCGCTAATGGCGGAAATGGGGAAAGCCAAGGCAGAAAGAGAGTGTACCAGTGAGCAAGTGCGCATACCTCAGAAGTCGGCAGACGACTCTATTTATAGAGGATCACCCGATTCCCTGGGGGCGTCTTGGGTTCGAAAGTCGTTAGGATTTGAATCCAGTTTGTTATGAAGTCAGTAGGCTTCGCATCTTGTTGGTTAGAGGATCGACGGCTGGAAGAGCTGGTTGATGTCTCGAGATTTGACGAGTATATAGGCTCCAGGGCTCTAGGCCACTCTCGCGGGTCCTAGGCCACTCTTAGATATGATTTCTATTTGGAATCTTACGAATTTGAACTCTTCCGCACCGAATTTCGAAGAGGTCCTTGAGTGCTCGGGTCTAGCCGGGGCATAATAATGACTTGGCTGACAAGGCACAGTCGGATAGCTCGACCGGGGCCGAGAGAGACGATATAGCTCGGCTGAGGCCGAGAGACGATATGGCTCGCCTAAGGCCGAGAGATGATATAGCTCGGCTGAGGCCGAGAGATGTGATCCGCGCCTTAGGAATCCTTGGCTCGGTGAGGGGCTAAGGCGCCCCGATTTACTGAGGCTGACTTATCTCTAGCGGGTATTGTTTAGCATGTGGGAGTCAGGGTTGATCCTAGCCCTCTGCACAATTATTTATGCAATGACGATTTTACCCCATAACACAATCTATCCATAATAACCCTAAATTTATGATTTATATATATGTTAAATTTTAGTGCCTTAGAAAATAATAGTTTAACTTACTATTTGTTATTATTGGATTCAACGCTATCATTTGGCTTAGTCATGATTGTGCACCAACATAAGGCAGCTGTGCTCCACGCTAATGGTTGACTATTAATAATTTTGTATTTGATTACAACTGACGTCTATAATCAGTGTCATACCAAGCAATATTATGTATTTAAATTTTTTTAACATATTATTTTTATTTAATTAACTCATTATATTTCAGTAATGAATTAGTTAAGGTGATCTTTTAGCCTGCAGCAGATGAACAAACGTCATTCATGTCAATGGCTAACCATGCAAAGAAAGAGAGAAAAGCGGTAGACGATTATACACTCACCTAACGTCTAATCTAATTGCACCCACCATATTTATATTTTTTAATTTATTCATAATGACAGGCATGCTAATTATAAGTGGTTAGTAATCCCTTATATATTCATTGCAAGTTGTTAGTAATCCGACTTAGCGGATGGCACGATGTTTGAGGAATGCACAATTTTGTGACACCTGGTTTGCATGTAACAAACTTAGGTGACATACTGCATGTTTCGCAGATAATCTAGCTAAAGAAAATGATGCACCATGGCTTAATCAAGTTGAATAGAGAGAGGAGTGATTCAGAATTAAGGTTTATCAGCACTAAGTTTGTGGCTTTCATTACTCGTATTCTTATGTCCATTCAACAGTATTTTAATAAACTAAAATCTTTTCTTGATTTAATATCCCATAAAACTTGTTAGAGATTGGAACTGAGGTGCCCATGCTTGTTGAGAGAGAAGTTTTAATAACTATTTGATAATCATCAAAACTCCTCCATGACAACTCTCTAAGCTCTATCAGAAACACCGAGAAAAACAAGAGTCACATCTCTCTGTCTACAGTATTTCTGACTGACTTTCAGTTATGAGAGAGTTTCAATTTCATCTGGAACAAGATTTCTAGCCACGAAATCAAATAATTCATCCAACTTCATCAAAAAAAAAAGAACTAAAATGAAATTAAGAGCCCAAAGCAAACAATTTTAGCCAAAGAAGAGTCATAATGAAATTAACAATCCTCATTTGGTTGGGTTGAATTTTATGTCAATCTAATAGAGCTCATGTCCAAACCTTGATTCTATGATCTAGCTCAAATATGGCTCTTAAGAAATTTGATGACGTTCTGGTTGACTTCATCTGGGAACTGCTCTTGAACAAAATGGCATCCTTCGGCCATGTAAATGATCTCCAGATCGGGCACAAAGTTCTTCACCACACCACCCCTGATGTACTCCTCCCATCCCGGAAACTTGAGAGCGTAGTCTTTCTCCCCCATCACCAGCAGCGCAGGCACTTCCACTTTGGGGTCGGCTCTCTCAAATCCCTTGTTCAATGTCCTACGGAAACCACATCAACCAAAAGTCAATTCGGATTACAACCACTGCAAGCAGTCTGTTTCATCTCTCACCTATATGTCAACTGGAGCGGGAACGTGAACCCGGACTTCTCATAGAGAGAGCCATAGGCTGCGAGATCTTCGTCAGTGAACCATGGGGGCAGTGGAGTAGTGGCGTCCGCCAGGTCCATCACTTCCTGGCCTTCCGCCGCTATTGGAATCTCGCTCCTCGAGAAGAGAATGTAGATAGTCCGCACCACTCTCTTCACATCGAACCGGCCGAAGTCCCTCTCCGCTCGGCCTGGCTCCTGTGAAAAGGAGGAGGTTTCTATTCTTCAATTAAGAAAAAAAAAAAAAAATCATAGCTCTCCGATGACGCGTGAGTGGATGCAATTGGATAAAATTTTTCCGATCACACTACCCTCCATCTCAATATGTAGAAGCCTTCTGGGAGAGTCTCGAAAGGCGGGATTTTGGAGATAAAAGGAACTCCCAAGGTTACGACACCCGCGACTCGATCGGGGTGATCGACGGCGAAATCATAGGCTGGTTTGGCTCCAAAATCCTTCCCGACGAGGAAAACCTTGTCGTAAAAACAAATATCACCGTCATTAACAGAAGAATCACCACCGAGAATCAGGAGAGAAACTTTTGGATGGAAAAGATGGGACCTTGGGGATGGAGAGGGAGTCGAGGATGGCGAGTAGATCGTCGACGAGGTCCTTCCAGCTCGCTTTCTCTGGCTCCGGGGGCTGCTGGGAGAGGCCGTAGCCGCGGCAATCGGGGGCAATGGCTCGGAATCCAGCCTCGGCGACGGCGATCATTTGGTGCCTCCACGAGTACCAGATCTCGGGGAATCCGTGGAGGAACAGGACCGTCCCCAATTCCCCTGCATCCAAGATCGCATAGAGAGAGACCGAGTGATGGGAGAAGAAAAAAAAGAGAGAGAGAGAGAGAGAAGGGAGTGGTGTAAGGACGGACCTTTTCCTATGTGAGCTATGTGGAGATTGAGGCCTCTGATGTTGAGATAGGAGTGCTCTATTTTCTCCATTTTTCTGCTGCCCTTCCTCGGTGTGAGACGGTCAGAGCGGACGAAGAGGGGAGAATGCTTTTATCAAAAGTTCTTCTCTCAGCCACCTGCCTCGCTATATATATATATATATATTAAAGCGGAAGTTAGAGATAGAGAGAGGATCTCCCAACTCCCTTGTATTTCCACGTGGAGAGCTTCTATTCGCACCGTAAGAACTGCTCTTCATATCCTCCATTTAATAAAATTAAATACCTATTTTATCTCTATTACAAGAGATCATAATACCCCCATAATTTCTCTCCACACCTATCGAAACAAAACACCAAATCCCTCCCAACGAACTGCTAAAAAAATTTCTCTCAAGTTGATTCAACTTTCAATTAAACAATAGACAAGCAACTAATAATTTAAAAAAGTTTTACTAACGCAAAGGTTATTTTTTAACTTGTTACAATTTTTTTTTTGGTCCGCATTTTATTAGGCCACACAAGCCAAACAAATCAATTCTGTTGCACTGTTCGGCCTGGTTGGTTGAACAGAGGGCCACTATTCGGCAGGGCCAAATAGTGGCCCTATTTCGGCCCTGTGTGGCCAAACAGAAGGGTTTAGGGTTTTAAAACGATTTTTTTGTATATGTAGGATGATTTTTCAATCGAATGTAGCATGATTGGCTCTGAATGTATGATGGATTACACAAATGAATTTACAACTTATGAGATATGATACTTTTGATTGCAATTTTTTATTAGCAGACTTAGCAATGTGTAAAATTATTTACTAACATTAAACTATTTAATGTGTAGATATTCAAGAGTAAAGAAGACTTGTGTAATTGGTGTAGAAAGTTGGGAGGAGGAATGGATTTGTTATTGTAATTAAAACTTCTGATTCAGATAGCAATGTTAAGAAACCAAGAATTATATTTTGTTGCATACATACATCAGTAAAAGCACAAGGAAAAGGAATTGAAGACCAGGCTCAGTGGCACAAAGAAGTGTGGATGCCCTTTTGCATTAAGAGGAAGAAAATTAGACACTACAGCTAATTAGATGTTAATGGTCGTTTATGGTGTACACAATCATCCAGCTGCGAAGCATCAGGAGGGGCACTCATATGCTGGATGATTATCTAAGCAGGAGATTTCATTGTTAGTGGATATGTCAAAGGTTCGGCCAAAGGACATATTGTCTACATTGAAGCAAAGAGATGTGCTCAATGTTATGACAATTAAGACGATCTACAATGCACGTTAGAGGTGTAAGGTTGTAGAGAAAGCTGGAGATTACAAATGCAACATCTTCTGGGTAAATTAGCTGAGGCTAATTATATTGAGTGGCATAGAAATTATACTAATACTGATGTTGTGCGTGACTTGTTTTGGGTACACCCTGCAGCATAGATTTGTTACATGCATTTTCTTATATTTTGATAATGGATTGCACATACAAGACGAATAGATATCTATTAGAGAATTAACTACAAAAGCTTTCCTTTAAATTTTGAATTATTGTCATAGTTGTAATATCTTTATAATTAGTTGTAATCCCATAATTCTAGGATAGTTTCCTATTTACCACAAAAGCTTTCCTTTAAATTTTAAATTATAGTCATTAGTTGTAATCGCATAATATAGGATAGTTTCCTATTTACCACAACAATTTTCCTTTAAATTTTAAATTCTTGTCATATCTTTGTAATTAGTTGTAATCCCATAATTCTAGGATAGTTTCCTATTTTTTGTAATTTGGCAATGACCAATTTTGTGTATATATTTATTCCTAATCAATGAAAAAGTTAAGCCATCGTTTCTCAATATTCTTCTCTCTCTACTTCAACATGGTATCCAAGCCTAATCTTCTTGGGCATATTTCCTTTTTTTTTCTCCATGGCTTCTACCAATGATTCTATCACCATCCAAAGCTCCATGGATCCTCAACAACCCCCTCCTTACAATCAATCTCTCCAATATCAATAAATTGACATCCACCAATTATCTCACATGGAGCCTTCAGCTCCAATCTCTTCTTGAAGGATATGACCTTCATCACTTTATTGATGGCACTCATACTCCACCACCACCCACCGTCACTGTCAATGGTGTTGCATCCCCAAATCCCGCATACACAACCTAGAAGCGTCAGGACCATCTCATCTTTAGCGCTCTCCTTGGTGCTATCTCTATTTCACTGCAACCGCTTATTGCCCGCACTACCACTTCCCTTAATGCATGGAAAACCTTAGCAAATACCTATGCCAAACCATCTCGGGGTCATATTAAACAATTGAAGGAACAATTACAGCGGTATACAAGGGCTCACAAGCAATTAGTGAATACATGTGGGCAATGAATATGAGTTGTGCTGAGGATCTTATTGATCGGGTTTTGTAGGACTCAATGATGAGTACAAATCCATCATTGATGCAATTAATACCCGTGACACATCAATTTCTTTCACTGAGCTACATAAGAAACTTCTCAACAAAGAAGCACTCTTCAGATTGCTCAACCATCTTCTTTATCACTACCAGCAACAACAAATCCCACATCCTTTCAGAATATCCAAATTGGCATCCACCAACCACCAATCCATGATAATCAGGCCCTACTACTGTGCTTTCTCCTCATGATCAATGCCAACCCAAACCTTATTTGGGTCATTGTCAAGCATGCGACATTCAAGGACACACTGTCAAATGATGCCCGATGTTTTGATTTATCACTAATCACCAATCCTTGACATCTCATCCTTAAGGTTCTCACGGATATCGCCCCTCCACACCTTGGCAACCACAAACCAATCATGCTGTTGTTGGCAACAACACTACTCCTACATGGCTGCTAGATAGTGGAGCATCTCACCACGTTACGTCTGACTTGAGCAATCTTTCTCTTCATAGCCCGTATCAAGGATCTGATGATGTATGATCGGCGATGGATCAGCTCTTCACTCACCCATACTGGTTCTACCACCATACCTACTTTCTCTCGCTTTTTTAATTTACAAAACGTCCTTTGTGTCCCTTCCATGAAAAAGAACCTACTTTCGATTTATCAATTTTGCACTAATAACCATGTTTTGTTGAGTTTTCACCCTCTGCCTTTCAGGTGAAGGATCTAAACACGGGGGCAATCCTTGTAATGGGTGAACCTAAGGATGGCGTATATGAGTGGCCGACTATATCCCCTTCAGTAACCCCTTTTTGCTTGCATTTTCTAGTGTCAAGACCACTTCGTCCGAGTGACACTCTAGACTAGGTCATCCATCATTTAGTATTATGAAAAATATTGTTTTCAAGTTTTCTTTATCATTGTCTAGCCTGTTATCCTCTTTTACACATTGCAATGCCTGTTCATGTAATAAAAGTCATAAAATTTTATTTTCTTCTTCTACCTTAACCTCATCCCATCTGCTTGAACTTCTCTTTTCGGATATATGGACCTCTCCTATTTATTCTGTTGATGATTTTCAGTACTATATTATTTTTGTTATTATACACAGTATATTTGGTATTATCCACTTAAACGGAAATCTCATGTGTATGATATTTTTGTGCTTCAAGGCATTAGTCGAAAACCAATTTAAACACCGAATTGTTATTCTCTATTCAAATAATGGTGGCAAATATCAAGCCTTTGATAGTTTTCTCTCCATCAATGGTATATTCCATCTTACTATTGATGGTTATCTCAGAACGATTCTTGAGATGTTTGCGGAAGCGAGATAAGGATCAAATCACTTATCTTAGCAAAAACAAGATAAGGATCAAATCACATATCTTAAAAATTTGAGTTAGCGCGATTTATACTGTATTAATTTAATAACAAGAATAATAAGGAGATTGAGAAATCGACCTTTTGTTCTTCACGAACACTACCTTGGAATCACCAAATCCTTTGATCACCATGGATCTTTTCAAACGTTCTCCAGATTATGATGAACACGAACGAGTGGGCGTTCCTTTTGATTTGGGTTGAGATTACACACTGAATTTAATTCACTTTGTATTCTCAATTGAGATTACACAACTGAATTTAATTCACTTTGTATTTCAACTCATGAGATAAAGTGAAGTTGAAGAGGAACTCTCTATGGTTGATCATTGTTGTTCTATCTCCTTCTCTCTTTCTCGTGAATCTTATATTCATAGAGAATAACAACTATTAACCTCTTTTATTAATTAATCAATAATTAATATTTAAAGATCACTTCCAACTCTTGGAATTACTTTAACGTATATCAATCCAATAACCAATTGTTTGTTAGATATATTTATCATGGGCCTACGATGTGTTCCCTAAAACATCGTAAAATAGAATTTCCAATTAATTTCTATATGAAAATAATTTAGAATTCTCAATTCCAAATTAATAACTCAACCAACATATCATAAAGTTCACATAATTTAATGGAGCCGTCCAGAGGAACTATGGATATTATAATTCTAAGCTCCAATAATTTTGACATTCAATTAACACCTTAATTAAAATATAAAAATTATTAATTCCAAATTACTCCACTAAAAATTTAGAACTGCACTCTTAAAATTATAAATTAATTATATTCATAAGGATTTGATATAGTCACTGCATATAAATCAATCCTCCATAAACGGTTCATGATTAAAGCTAGGTTTTTTGTTAACCTCTTTAATCACATCTTTATCCATAAGTACCATTGATTCTATAATGAATAATATATTTATGATCCAATCATAAATTGAGCACTCTTATTATTCAAGTCCCAAATCAACACTTATGGAACCGTCATCTGACGAAGGAATGGATTTCATCTTGTATATTAATATTCCAGCTACTTATGTTATTATATTTTAATATACCAAAAATTTGACACTATGTTTTTATGTCATTACCTGGTAAGTCAAAAAATATAATACAATAAATAGAGTTTATTAATTACTCAGAATTAAGATCGATTCATATATGACCATCATTGATTAATTTTGAATTCTCTATTTTAACAACAGAATTTATTAGAGATTCATAATTAATCATGTTCCAGTCCTATATAATCAAATTATATAAAGTGCTTTCATTCCGATAATTTCATTATCAACAATCGGATAAGATCGTTTCATTCAGAATGTAATGAACCGCACTAGCAATTTTAAATTAAAGATCCCGATTGCAACTTTAGTTTATAATTATGATAATTTTAGATTATTTTACTTTAAATATTATCCTCTGTATATAACACTTATATACAATATTTAAAGTCACATTTAAATAATCCAGAGATTTTTGATATTTATAAAGCATCATAACATGCATGCAAGTATAATATTGAAAAATTTTTTAAATATTCAGCAAAATAATAAATATTATTTGTTTATGGGCACATATCCCAACAACTATACCACCCCATACACAGAACACAATGGACTTTCCGAACGACGTCATCGCCATATTGTTGAAACTGGTCTCTCTTCTCACTCATGCATCGATGCCTCTAACTTATTGGACTTATGCCTTTGCCACTGTTGTATATCTCATCAATCGTATATCCACACCCACACTACATCTTTCATATTCTTTTTAAAAACTCTTTGAGTCTCAACCCAACTACACTAAACTAAACTTTGGTGTTCGGTTGCTTATGTTATCTGTGGCTTCGTCCTTATTCCAAACATAAACTTGACTCTCATTCCACTCGTGTTTTTCTTGGTTACTCTCTAATGCAAAGTGCCTATATCTGTCTTGATCTGTCCACTTCTAAAACATATATTTCTCATCATGTCAAATTTCTTGAAAACTCTTTCCTTTACCACTCACCTATCCCATCTAGCTCATCCCACCCCAGAGATCATTTCCAAATGGATTTCCCCTATCCAACTTCTATCCACTTCAAGTGGCTCACTCAATACGCCTCCACAAAGGAATTCCTCGTGTCAACATCCATCACAAAATGTCCAAACTGTTGACTGCCCCTCCTCACCAATCGACCATCATTCTCTGTCCACAGACCTTCCTTTACTCGGACACAGTTCGGTGATCGGCAAGCAACCATGGTTGACTGTTTACCATCAGAACCACACAATTCTGAGACAACTTTTGCTTCAACCATAGCTCAAACTACCATCAAAATATTCATCCCATGATCACTAGTGCGAAAAACAACATCCACAAACCCCTAACTAAGATGAATCTCACTGCTATCCTTTCTTAACCATCAGACATTGAGCCTCATACTGTTAACCAAGCCCTAAAAGATCCCAAATGGAGACATGCTATGAATGATGAATTTGATGCTCTTGTTCAAAATGGAACCTGGGAGCTTGTTCCATCTTCTTCTCTGTAGAATCTTATTGGATGTAAATGAGTCTTTTGTATTAAACGGTTTCCTGATGGTTCTGTTGAAAGGTACAAAGTTAGATTAGTTGCAAAAGGCTTTCATCAGCGATCTGGAGTGAATTATCACGACACCTTTAGTCCAGTTGTCAAGCCGGCAATAATACGCCTTGTTCTAAGCTTGGCAGTTAGTAGAGGTTGGCAGTTGCGATAGTTGGATGTTAATAATGCCTTTCTTCAAGGCCATCTCTCTGAAAATGTCTACATGGCCCAGCCTTCGAGATTTGTTGATAAAGACAATCTAACACATGTATGCAAATTAAAGAAGGCCATATATGGACTCAAGCAGGCCCCATGAGTTTGGTACCTTGAACTTCGCCAGTTCCTCATTGAGTCTGGGTTCACAAACTCTCATGCAGATACTTCTCTCTTCATTCTCCACTCCGATGACATTACTATATATCTACTTGTTTATGTGGATGGCATTATTATCACATGTACCAAAACCGATATTATTCAGCGCTACATCGACCTTCTGGCACATAGATTTTCAATCAAGGATCTTGGTGCTTTGTCTTATTTTCTTGGCATTGAGGTTCTTACCACTTCATCTGGTCTATTGCTTACCCAAAAGCACTACATCACTGATCTTCTTGCTTAGACAAAAATGTTTGGTGCAAAACCTGTTGCTACACCACTTGTTACAGATGAAAATCTCACATTTCATTCAGGTATGGCTCTGACTGACTATATAAAATATAGAACAATGTTGGCAGTCTACAATATCTTTGCCTCACTCACCCAGACATCGCATATGCTATTAACAAGCTTTCTCAGTTCATGCATTGCCCAATATCTAAATATTGGAATGCTGCAAAAAGACTACTTCGATATCTATGTGGCACATTAACTCATGGATTATTTCTTCATAAGAAAAATTCACTTTCTCTTCATGCATTCTCAGATGCAGATTGGGTTGGCAACAAAGATGATTATACCTCTACGAGCGCCTATATTATTTATCTTGATCGTCATCCTATTTCTTGGTCATCCAAGAAACAATGTACAGTTGTTCGGTCATCCATAGAAGGTGAGTATCGATCAGTTGCTACCACTACTTCAGAAATCAATTGGATTTGTTCCCTTCTCACAGAGCTTGGCATCACCCTTCCTATATTATCTATTATCTATTGTGACAATATTGGTGCCACCTATCTCTGTTCTAATCCAGTCTTTCATTCGTGCATGAAACATATGGCAATTGACTATCACTTTATTCAGGATCAAGTTCAATCAGGTGCTCTTCGTGTTACTCATTTTCCTTGGCAGATCAACTTGCCGATGCTCTTACCAAACGCTTCCACGAAGCCGCTTCCAAGAATTACGAGTCAAGATTGGCATCTCCTTCGGAGCTCCATCTTAAGGGGGCATATTAGAGAATTAACTACAAAAGCTTTCCTTTAATTTTGAATTATTGTCATAGTTGTAAAATCTTTATAATTAGTTGTAATCCCATAATTTTAGGATAGTTTTCTATTTATCACAAAAGCTTTCCTTTAAATTTTAAATTATTATCATTAGTTGTAATCGCATAATTCTAGGATAGTTTCCTATTTACCACAACAAGTTTTCTTTAAATTTTAAATTCTTGCCATATCTTTGTAATTTGTTGTAATCCCATAATTCTAGGGTAGTTTCCTATTTTTTGTAATTTGGCAATGTCCAATTTTATGTATATATTCATTCCTAATCAATGAAAAAGTTAAGCCATTGTTTCTCAATATTCTTCTTTTTCTACTTCAATAATATCATCTTCCTCTTTTAGAGATTGTGGGGGTGAGACTTTTTGGGGATGGCTTTTTAGAGAATAATATCCCTGCAACAATGAATATTACGATGTGGAGGTAGGGGAGAAAATGGCAAGGCTTTTTGGGGATGGACATTCTGACCCAATCATGATATCATACAGATGTTGGGTTCCTCTTCTAGATCATACTGGTTGCTTCCCTTGTCTCTATGCTTCTCACTTTTCTACATGTAGGGCTTGTCTGGATGATGGCGTCCAAATGCCCTCCCCCCCCCCCCAACAAGAAGACGTTGGAGTCCATATGAAGTTCAGAGTGGATCCTTGACAAGCAAAATGCTTGGTTTCATTTCAAAGTTTTTGTTGTTAACTCAAGACGTGCACGCTCATATTAAGCCACCGATGCTGAGGTTCATGATTAGTTTCTTTGATTAAAGAAGTTGGCCAGGTGTTACCATGGGTTTTTTTATTAGTAAGATTATTGCATAAGCAGTAGTCCATTTCAGATTTCTTAGAAGCTATAAAAATATCTTTGGAACCCTAAGTTGGCACAGCCATAAGCTTGAGCATAGTAAGATTATTTCATTTCTCACTCTTATCTTATTTGGAGTGGTCTTGCGCAAGTACCATGAGTCCCGTAGAGCCATTGAACATAATAACAATTGTTAACTGATGCGTCAAAGTTTGAGTGGCACATGCAACCCTGTTAAAATCCAAAGCTTTTGTATTTAACTACAAAGATACCAAGTATGCACAGAAGAGAAGGATCCAATGTTCTAAGAGACATGTTAGTCTGGTGGCCTTAATTTGCAGTTCCCATCAATCATGTTTGAAGACTAGTAAATCTTAAATGCACTGCATAAGACTGTTGAAGCACCCCTATTGATTGAAACCGGACTTTCTTGTGTTATGTAATATGTGGAACTAAGGTAGAAAAATAAGTTAGTCTAGACTGAAAGTTATTTAGTTTCTATAAAGCAGAAATAGGACTGACAATATTACTTCACATATATATACTTCATATATGTGGTTGTTGGCAGTTTTTTTTTTTTTTTGGTATCATTGTTCTGTTGGTTTTTCTCCATTAAGTGTATCGGTCAGATACGACTAAGGTGGTCCTATATTCTGATCTTGAGGGATTACGTGAATTCAAATTTTAAATTCACTATTGACATAAAAATCCCTCAACCATATCCGTTTAAAGCGGCGCCCTCTGTGTTGGACATATAAGGCATAAAGGTTTATAAAATGGGTAGGTCCATGCGTCTGGTCTTTTATCGAAAAAGTTTACACCATCACTGAGAGACCGTAAGGTGTGGAAGATCCTTACCCTCATTTGGAAGAAAATCAACAGCAATGGCTGAAGGTATTTATCGATATTGACTTGCTTTATTTTCATGATAAATATATTGGTCCCATGTTTCCGCATATCTGATAGGGATCAATATATTTAAATTAAGTCTATCATTTGGTATCAGAGCGTATAAAAATACCTCTGCCTTGATTATTATGATTGTTTCCTGAAGATGTACGGATCTGATAAAATCCCTATGAAACAATCTTTATATCATTTATTTGATAAAGAGGGGCAAGCGTTCTTGATCTCTATTTCTCTCGTTTAGGGATGGTCCAAAGGGGAGGCTACTGGCAGTACCCTGGATTATTTCATCCAACGGCGTACGGTAGGGATATTAGGGATGTACCAATAAGGGAGGTTGCTATAGTACCTTGGTGCGTTTGACCCAACTACCTGCGTACCGGAAGAGTTAATAGATCATCAAGAATCATTTGAAAGGGCATTAGATCTGATAAACTCTTAATATTCAGTTGATTTAATTTAGTTTTATTTAAGAGATTAATCAGCAAGATTTATGCCATGAAGCATGCACTTATCTGTTCACTCACCCTTTGGATCTAGTTTAAATAAAAGATAAATCAAATATCTCACGATCAAATCACCATAAAAGGAGGAAGCGTGGGTTTCTTTACTTCGGATATGTGCACGGAATGAAAAATGCCTCTTACGGAAGAAGACGTGCCCACCGTACATAAGAAAAAAAAGGCATTTAGAATTATATAAAAAAATGTAGCACCGGCCAGCGCTCAGGCGCTGGCTACCAGCCAGCGCTGGCCAGCGCCAGGCGCTGGTAGCGCCTGGGTGGGACAGGCGTTGGTAGCGCCTGGGTGGGACAGGCGCTAGCCCACCGCTTGGCTGGGCCAGCGGCCTGGGCCTAGGCGCGCTAGGCGCTGGAGCGCTGGGCCCAGCCGGTGCTGGCCCAGCGCTTGGCTGGCCCAGTCGCCTGGGCCAGCAGCCTGCCTGGCCTAGCAGCCTGAGCCAGTTATAAAGCTGGGCCGTGCGCGCATTCTGAACTGTAGCAGGATGGATTGCAGCAGTCTGGGCTACATCATATCTGATCTGAAAATTTTTGAGGTGATTGAGAAATTTTTTGGTTAAATTAAACTATTGGAATTGGGTGAGGATGATGGGTTCCTGGCTCGTCTATCAAGTAGTTGGGCAATTGGCCTGGCCTATTTATGTTCAATTATATTTAGAATTTATGTGTATAAATTTTGTGAATTATGCATGCATCTTAAGTGACATAATTGAGCATAAAATTTAAATAATGTCTAAGTGATAAATATAATTAAATAATTGAGGAGTAGCCACAGCATCCTTAATTATAAAATTATATAATAAAGTTAATAAATCACATAAATAATAGACATTAATTGAAATTAATTATATAGATATAATAAAATTTATCCCATAGGAAATTTTGTTATATTTATATAATTAATTAAGATAAAATATCAAATTATATTTTTCTAATCTACCCACAGGAATTAGAAAGAAGTAACATAATTTGATAGTTTTATCATACAGACTTAAGTGAATCTAATTGAATTAAAGCTTTAGCCCACATGCAAGTTTTATGTCAGCAGATTCACTATTTATGTAATTAATTAAGATAAAATATTAAATTATATTTTTCTAATCTACCTACAGGAATTAGAAAGAAGGAACATAATTTGATAATTTTATCATACAGACTTAAGTGAATCTAATTGAATTAAAGCTTTAGCCCACATGCAAGTTTTATATCAGCAGATTCACTATTTATATAATTAATTAAGATAAAATATTAAATTATTTTTCTAATCTGCCTACAGGAATTAGAAAGAAGGAATATAATTTGATAGTTTTATCATAGAAACTTAAGTGAATCTAATTGAATTAAAGCTTTAGCCCACAGGCAAGTTTTATGTCAGCATATTCACTATTTATATAATTAATTAAGATAAAATATTAAATTATATTTTTTAATTGCCCATAGGAATTAGAAAGAAGAAACATAATTTGATAGTTTTATCATACAGACTTAAGTAAATCTAATTGAATTAGAGCTTTAGCTCATAGGCAAGTTTTATGTCAGTAGATTTACTGGTTTCTAAATGCATGATTTACATTGGTAAAGCATTTTATTAGCCTCAATTTTGATAATAAGCATGTATGTTTAAATTTTGCAGTTATGCAACATGTAAATTTCTCTGATATAAAATGTGACATACCTGAATTGAGGGGTGATAACTATAAGGTTTGGAAGGAAAGAATTCTCCTTCATCTAGGCTGGATGGACATTGATTTGCTATAAGGAAGGATGAACCACCTTCAGTAACTCAGACCAGCACTCCTAATGAGATTGCGATTTATGAACGTTGGGAGCGATCTAATTGCTTGAGTGTAATGTTCATAAAGACAAAAAATCTCTGTTGGTATATGTGGTTCAATCGATAAGCATGAGAATGTCAGGAAGCTACTAAAGGCCATTGATGAGCAATTCAGTACTTCAATCAAAGCTCTTGTCAGTTATGAATCTAATATGGCTGATGATATTTATAACACATGGTGGATTGATTCTGGTTCTGCGATCCATTTGCAATACTTTGCAGGGTATGCAAAACCTAAGGAAGCCAGTGGGAAGTGAGCAGTATATCTCTTCAGGAAACAAGATGCGCTTACATGTGGAAGCTATAGGGACATGCACTTTAGTTCTTAGTAGTGGTTTTATTTTAAATTTGGAAAGGACCTTTTATGTACCTAGTTTTTCTAGGAATTTAATTTCAGTTTCAAGACTTGTACCTTTGGGTTATTCCTTCAACTTTTAAGATACTTCTTCCAGTTTATATTATAAATCTGAACTTGTTGGGAATTGTACTTTGTCTGATGGTCTTTTCTATATTAATTTGCAAAATAATACCACTCATGATGTGATGCATGTTAGGGCTAGCATGAATAGATGTACTGTAAATGATAACTCTTCTATGTTGTGGCATTGGAGATTGTGACATGATACAATCAAGAGGTTAGTGAATGAAGGAGTACTCAATACTTTGGACTTCACTGACTTTGATACTTGTGTGGACTGTATTAAGGGCAAGCAGACCAATAAGTCAAAGAAAGGTGCCAAGAGGAGTTCAGACCTATTAGAGATCATACACTTGGACATTTGTTGTCCGGATATGGATTTTCATGGTCCGAAATACTTTATCTGCTTCATTGATGACTACTCACGATTTATGTATCTCTACTTGCTTCATAATAAGAACGAAGCATTAGATGCCTTTAAGGTGTTCAAGGCAGAAGTAGAGACATAATGTGGAAAATAAATCAAAATTATGAGATCTGATAGAGGAGGTGAGTATTATGGGAGATACACAGAGGATGGACAAATGCCTAGTCCATTTGCGAAGTTCTTTTAAGACATGGGATTGTTGCCCAATACAGTTTACCTGGCTCACCTGATCAAAATGGTGTAGCAGAAAGAAGGAACCAAACATTGATGGACATGGTGAGGAGCATGATTAGCTGCTCCAAACTACCTAAGTCCTTGTGGACAGAAACTCTCAAGAAGACTGTGTACATATTAAATCGGGTTCCAACTAAGGCTATTTCTAAAATGCCATTTGAGTTATTTAAAGGTTGGAAATCAAGTTTGCGACATGTACGCATATGGGGATGCCCATGCGAAGTGAGAGTATATAATCCACAAGAGAAAAAGCTGGACCCTAGGACCATTAGTGGGTATTTTGTTGGATATGCCAAGAGGTCCAAGGGATATAGATTTTACTGTCCATCTCACATAACTAGTGATATGGCTGATCCAGCGACGTTAGAATAAAAGGTAACAGTAGCTAACAGAGACCACCATATCTCGACCCCGAGACCCCCTCCGGTCTCGGGGTGCACCAGCACTATCTCACCCCCGAGACCCCCTCCGGTCTCGGGGCGAGATCACCATATCTCAACCCTGAGACCCCTCTCCGGTCTCGAGGTGCAGCATTATCTCACCCCCAAGACCCCCTCCAGTCTCGGGGTGAGATCACCATATCTCAACCCCGAGACCCTCTCTGATCTCGGGGTGCACCAGCATCATCTCACCCCCGAGACCCCCTTCGGTCTCGGGGTGAGATCACCATATCTCGACCCCGAGACCCCCTCCGGTCTCGGGGTGCACTAGCATCATCTCACCCCCGAGACCCCCTCCGGTCTCGGGGTGAGATCACCATATCTCGACCCCGAGACCCCCCTCCAGTCTCGGGGTGCACCAGCATTATCTCACCCTCGAGACCCCCTCCGATCTCGGGGTGAGATCACCATGTCCCGACCCCAAGACCCCCTTCGGTCTCGGGGTGAGATCACCATATCTCGATTTCGAGACCCCCCTCCGGTCTCGGGGTGCACCAGCATTATCTCACCCCTGAGATCCCCTCCGGTCTCGGGGTGAGATCACCATGTCCCGACCCCGAGACCCCCCCTCCGGTCTCGGGGTGCGCAGGCGTCATCAGCGATTAGCGCGCGGGCCAGCCTTCGAACCAAATGACAACTTTGGGCCACCTGGAGCGCCTACATGACTCTCCGTGCGCCAGTGGCTTCTTGCGGCCATGCCTCATAACGGCATACGGTGCACTGCATGTCCCTGTGCGTGATTGTGCCCTATTGCGGAGTACGATTCACTACCACTTGAAACTGTATGCGGTCATGTCAAGCAACGGCGCGCACCAAATACAACCACGACTGCTAGACATCTGTAAAGCCGTACTGACAGGTAATGCAAGACGCCTCCAGCACGTACAGTGATGGTACGACAGCAATCTTTTGGAATAGAAAGATGGGACATTCGGACAGGTATAAAAACACGCGTCCGCATTGTAAGTAGGGATCCGAACTCTGGTTTTCTAGCTTTCTTCCTCCTAGCAAAACCCTAACTGTCTCAGCTCCCTTCCGTTGAGCGGTTCTTGTCTGATCCAAAGTAACTAACTTGAGCGTCGGAGGGTTCCCACCAGAGCATCCGGTCTCCGAGGACTTTTCTTGCAGGGGTCTGGAGAGAAGGACGTCCATCTTTCCCGACACTTAAAGAAGGTGACTTGGCGCCATCAGATTGGCGCGCCAGGAAGAGGGAGAAAGAGAAAGACATCGAACCAGAAATATGCAACCTCTTGAAGCCATGGTGATGACCCATACAAAGGGAGTCTCCGCCACTAGTGCTGGGGGGCAGCGCAGAGGAGCCGGTCCACCCGCGGGTGCTACCTCAACCCTCCCAGCCAGCGTTCCGGCATCACTGTATCCCCGGAAGGCTGGACCTTCCGCTCCTCCGGCCGATGTCCCTGCGCCCCCTCTGCAGCAGTTCCAAGAAGACCGGTTTGCCGCCCTAACCACGCAAGTCCAGTCCCTGGCTGCGGCGGTTCAGGGCCTGCAGCACCAACAGGCGGCCGCGCAGCAGCCGGAGTCAAATCCATCAGTCCCAGAGGTGGCGCAACCCAGTCAGCATTCCTTCCGGAGGAGATCGCCGGTGCCGAGGGATCACCACCATCAAGCTCTGCCCAAGTCTCACCACCGGGAAGCCTCTAAGAGACACCGGTCTCCTTCCCGCCACGCTAGTGTCTCTCCTAAGCGGCGGCATGGGAAGGAAGTGGAGCGCCCCCGCCGGCATCACCGTAAGCCTATTTATGATGAACCCAATTGGAAGCAGAGTGTCTATTTTTCAATTGACTTCACTCATCAAGTGTGAACTCTTGAAGTCATCTTGGAGATAACATCTATGTTTGGATTAAAGCAATTTGCTCTTTGTTGGTGATATATGTGTTTGATCTGTTACCTGGAACACCAAAGAAAACATATGGGAAAACCATTATATTTGGATTTTGTTGGCTAACTAATCTGTTAGAGATGACAAAGTATATTTTTAGCCCATGGAATTCACAGGATGATGCAATCAGAGATGTGTTCCTGAGTATGAAATTGCATTCAAAAAGTGTGCATTTGATTTTATACCACAAAATAATTTGATGAAACAGAACATGAAGGTTTTACTGCAATGTTTTTGTGGTTTACCGTGGAGAGAGGAAAGTGGTTGTTAATATTATCATTATCAATGATTCCTGTTTAGTACAAGTACTCTGTTAGATCCTTAAGAGATCACTTTTGCTATTCTTTCCAACACATGTTTGTTTATGTTGCTTTTATATACGAGGGATAAAATTAAAGTCGTCAAAGTTGCTCTTGTGGTTTTGGAGCAATTTAATTCCTGTTGTCAAGGATGTGACTTGTTTTTTTTGGGAAAAAGCGTAATGGATCTTGATTGAATTGGAGGATCACTGGAATAGTATCCGATGCTTTTTTCAAGAAAGTTGCCTATGATTATGCTGTGAGATATCTTTTTGTGGCCAAACTATATTTTCAAGATTTTCTTCTGATGAAAAAGACTCTAATGAAGCTTCTTATAAAGATGGATACAATGGATGCACATTTTGACATTCTTATCTAGTGGTTCCAACATATGTTTGTCATGGATTGTGTCTGTAATTTTTTGGTGGATTTGATGATAGTCCTTCTTGGTTGTTCCGTCGACAGTTCTACTTTTGGACTAAAGTTGTGTTCCAAAGAATTGTTGCATGAAGTGCAGAAATAATATGGATAGGTTCTTGCAACATGTAATACTTCCCATCTCGTTTAGTTGTATCATCATTGAGTTGTATATGCTGTGCAAGCTTCGCTATTGCGGTTGATCCTTCATATGGGGCCATGAATGTGGTCGTTTTCTGGGTTGAATCTAAATTCCCCTATATCATTTTGTTTTTTTAATTATCACTGTTTTAATTTTTAAGTGGCCCTGAATGTGATCGGGTGAATTTCATCTTTGTGCTTGATTTGTCTGTTATTGATTTGCATTGTAGCGTTGTGGAGTCTTGCATTATGGTGCTTCTTTTTGAATTTATTTTTGACATGGAACATATGATATCGCATGAACTTGGAAGGTTTCATCACTGTAATCTTGGGGTTTTTATTTTATGTAGGATTGTGTGGTTGGTACTAATCCCATCATTATTAAAATTATCATGCTGAAAGAGAGATGATGGGGATCATCGCTAGTTCAGAATTGTTAAATTATATAATTCAAGAATTCCATTTTGAAGCATTGATTTGCTTCAATATGTTGAGGTCTCTGACTCAGATAACTCTTTCCAGGACGTCCTTGGGGGTATGATGTGGTTGATAGATGTGATTCTTCTTATTGCATCCTATGTTGCTCTATTTTTGTTTCCTCTGGAGATATTTTCTAGTGTAATTTATTATTGGCAACTAAAAATATGTAAAGCTGAGTTGCTGAAGAATCTGTTGAAGTTGTGCATTGAATAAAAGTACGATACATGCTTCAATATACTACCAAGATTTGAGGATAATTGGCATGGTGTATTATGCATTTGCTTTTGGACCATATATCAGATATTTACCCTTTTTTTGTTCAATCTTTATATAGATAGATGCATGAGATTTTCAGCTACTGATAATGATATGTGAAGTTTGAACAATATTGTCATGTGTTTCTCCAATTCATCATCTGCTCTAATAAGCAAACTTACACCACAGCTCATGCATTAGCAAGAAACTTTAAAACAGAGCTTTTGTTTGCTGGATGCTTTGTCTGAATTAAGAAAATAATATAGTCAAAGGGAAGGTGGTTAAAATGGGAAAGAGTTATCTTGAATCACTTGCCTTTTTTTTTTGTTCTCTCAGAATTGTCATTTTTTGGAGAAGAAAAATTATGGCCTTCATTTTGTTTTTTCCTTTTTTCTTATACTTGAAGTTTCCTTTTATATCAAATGGTGCAAAATAAGTTATGTTTACCAAAATTGTTTTCCTTTTCTTTCTTAGCAACCAGATAGAGCCTAAATTTATTTCATACAAACTGGTCATATATGCAATACCTTGATGATGCCAATTTTTTTTTTTTGAGTCAAAGTTATGTAGCTAATTTTGTGATCAATATCGGAAAAAAGGGTAAGTTTTTCTCTAACTAAGGTTGCGATGTTCATAATTAGTTGTTAGGTAATGATATAGTAACCTCGAAATAGAATAATGTAAAATAACAGAGTATTTACTTTATGCATTTTCTGTCATTTACTGCAATAATAGATTTAGTCACGGTATATTTGTGCTAATTGTTCTCTATGTATGTAGAATCCAATTCATAGTAATTCAGAAATGTCTATTCTTTTTTATAGATGTTTGATATCTGATGTTGCCGTGGGCATTTTGAGGCTGTTATAATTAGCATTTCTTCTTGACCTGGAGCCCTTTCCTCTAATTATTGCTTTTGGATGAGTGCCTTTCTTTGAATATTATTTTTTCTTGACTTTATATTAACTATGCTTATATTCTATATGGTCTAGATCAACTCAACTCAACTCATATAAGCCTTTTTACAACTACTCTATATGGTCTAGATAGAATTCATGATAATACCTAGGGCCTGTTTAGGATAGCTGTTGGCCTCTGTTGTTGGCCAACAGTTTTCTCACATGGCTGCTAGGAGACAGTCATTTAAAGGCATCTTAGCAGCCAATCCAAACGGGCCCTTAGTGTTGTTGAGTTCACCTTGTGTGTGTGTGCACAGCAAGGTTTTAAAAACCAGTGGGACAGTGGGGTGTCTCGCCATCCTTAGTATTGGAGCAAGGCATTCTCTCGAATATTGGTATGGGATGAGTTAGGCAATGGACCAAGATGGGATGGGCTATCTACCATCCCTGGTGTTGGACATGATATCTTGGATTGATGATTGTTAGATTTGATATTTTGATTTATATTTCAAAGTTTTCCTCATGTTGGGAAAGTAGATTTAAAGGCACCAAAAGCATATTTTACATGACTATATTTGGAACAAGCAAATGGGATATACAAGAGTTAAAATTTGTTAATTATTTATTATTTTGCTGGTATGTGATGGTGTTGTAGACTTGAAAATCAAGATATCTGTTTTTCTTATCATGTTGACGAAAAAGTTGCATGCAGATTGGAAATGTAAGGGCGTAATCTCAAGTAAAAAGAAAATGTAAATTTAATTAGATATCTGTTTTTCTTCATGCGTACATGCATAGAACTGGCAAATGGGAGATATGAGAGTTTGAAATTGTTAATTATTTACTATTTTGTTAGTATTTCATCAAACTGTAGACTCAGATGTGAAAATTAAGATTTTTGTTTTTTGTATGATGTTGATTAAAATGTTGCATATAGATTGGTAATGTAAGGGCTGAATTGCAAGTAACAGAAAATGCAAAATTAACTACCTATCTCACGTTTCATTTCACCTTTTGATGTGGATATAGCAGATTTTAATCCTATGTGTGGGACCATGAATTATTGTGAGTCAGTGAACAAGAACCACGGCAGCCTTTGAGATTTTGAATACTTTGAATATGGAATTGTAGGGGATTTTTTATTTATCATATTTTTAGCTCGTTGTAGTCTTGGAATGGATCCATGTGTATTGAGTGATCTGTATGAAAGCTGATGTTGGTGTAAAATAAGTCTTGATATTATATGATAATTACCGGAGTTGATAACTTACTTGTGCTATCATCTGAAGCTCTGTGTGCTACACAAAAAATATAATGTAGAGAATTGAACAGGTGCTTTGTGGTTTCCTTGAAATTTATGAGATTGCAGGGCTTATATATTCTATTGGTTGGAATTAAGTGGTCCTAGTCCATATGGCAAGCATGGTTGAGATGATAAGTAGTAGATGTTTGGTATGACATGATATGGTTCTGGCTGCACTGATTGAGATTAAGTTTTGGGGAACCAACAATGTTGGTGTGTCGTGGAGATTTGACATGGGCTGGGCCCCTCCAACAAGGACATGAGTTGAGTAATAAAGACCCAAGCTAACATGGATGGGAGCCGTGAGTGAAGGTAACAGTTGAAGGTGCATCCCTTTTCGATGGGAATGAATTTTTCTGGATAAGTCAAGTGCAAGATGGATTCTTGTTGGCTTTGTTTATGGCTTTAGATTTTGCGATGAATTTGATAATAAGAAAGGTTTCTTCCTTGATCCCCACTTTGGCTCCACCCTTATCTGAACAAACTGATTGTAACCATTTCACTGGGAATGCTTGGTTATGGGTTGCGACCATGTCTGAGCCAAGCCATGTTGCCTTGTTAGCCAGTCTCACATTTTGTGGAGTGGAAAATGTGTTTCTTCTATTTGTGCATTTTTCACCTTTTTTTAGGTGTTAGGAATGCCCAGATTATTTGATCATGCAAAGATGCTGACAATCACTTTTTGCCCAATTTGTGTTCCTTGTTAGTTGAGGGTTTGACAATCATACATGCTACTGGTTCATTTGAATGCTTGCATATATGTTCATGGAATATCCCTAGAGCAATGAGTTGTAGTGAGGAGGATGCGAAAGGGTGATAGGATCTCTTAATCCTGAAATTATGTGGATGCTGGATTACTTTTATAGGTGGCTTTTCTGCTTCCCTAACTTAGGTTTGGGTGCTCTTGGTCCCTTGGGACTGGGTTGATTGCCTCCTGCTTCTGCACTTCTCCTTCCTTGCTTCTCCTGCAAGGCATAAAACATGGAAACAGGATGCTCTTATCCAAACAGACCCTGGAGAATTCTGGGATTTAGTCATTATTGTAGAGCAGCTCCTTGTTTCATGTGTGTTGTTCATGGAATAATATATCCCTGCAACAATGAATATAGGTGGGGGAGAAAATGGCATGGCTTTGTGGGGATCATGAAATCATACAGATGTTGGGTTCCTCTTAAAAGGTGATTTCTGGCATTACCAGAAATCATACAGATGTTGGGTTCCTCTTAAAAGGTGATTTCTGGCATTACCAGTCCCTCCAGATCATACTTCCCTTGTCTCTATGCTTCTCACTTTTGTACATGTAGGGCTTGTCTGGATGATAGCATCTAAATGCCCGCCCCCACCCCTCCCCCCTCCCCCCAAAAAGAAGATGTTGGAATCCATATGAAGTTCAGAGTAGATCCTTGTCAAGCAAAATGCTTGGTTTCATTTCAAAGTTTTTGTTGTTATCTCAAGATGTGCACGCTTATATTAAGCCATTGATGCTGAGGTTCATGGTTAGTTTCTTTGATTAAAGATGTTGGCCAGGTGTTACCATGGGTTTTTTTTATTAGCAAGATTATTGCATAAGCAGTAGTGCATTTCTGATATCTTTAGAAAGCTGTAAAAACACCTTTGGAACCCTAAGTTGGCACATCCATAAGCTTGAGTATAGTAAGATTATTTCATTTCTCACTCTTATCTTATTTGGAGTGGTCCTGCGCAAGTACTATGATTCCCATAGAGCCATTGAGTTTGATAACAATTGATTGTTAACTGATGCGTCAAGTTTGAGTGGCACATGTAACTCTGTTAAATTCCAAAGCTTTTGTATTTAACTACAAAGATACAAAGTATGCACAGAAGAAAAGGATCCAATGTTCTAAGAGACATGTTAGTCTGGTGGCCTTTGCAGTTACCATCTATCATGTTTCTTAAATGCAGTGCAAGCCTGTTGAAGCACCTGTTGATTGAAACCCGGCTTTCTTATGTTATGTAATATGTGGAACTAAGGTAAAACAATAAGTTAGTCTAGATTGAAGTTATTTAATTTCTATAAAGCAGAAATAGGAGTCATTTTGCCCGTGCCGACAATAGTTTAATCTTGTCCAGAGGTAACCTGGAAACTTCAAATGCTAACATATATTTTGATGTTTTGACTGTTAATCAGATGAAAGTGACATGATTCAAATGTCTTTTAGTTTTTAGTTAGATGACCCCCCTCCCCTCCTCTGCGGCCCCATGGAAAAAATAAACACACACAAGCAAACAAATAAAAGAAAGAATGAAATGCTCTATCCCTTCCCATTTTTTTTCTGTGTTTATTATATACTGAGAGAAAGCATTGCTTAGAAAAAAAAGACAGGATATTTCTATGTTTTGATTTTCTTTTTGTTATGTAAGAGGCATATTGGGCTTATTGTAGGAACATAAATGTTCGTTTCAAACATTTCTTTCTTGTATGTTGTTTTTGATCAACAGTTTTAAGAGATAAGAGGCTCGAGAGGAGTACATGTAGAAGATTTGTTAAAATGAGTATGATGCTTTTGTAGAGATGGTGTTGTTGGAGACAGGCATTGAGAAGGGGAAAACTTGCATTGACGTATATAAAGAAAAGTAGTAATCATATCACTGGACGCTTTTATGGTAGTTGTTTCAAGAAAAGGCATAGGTTTTTGTTTAGAACCGAGTAGAATTTTTTAAATGTGGAAAAATCCAAGGTATTGCATGTCTTTTTTTTTTTTTTTTTCAACTGCATAAGCATTTTAGAGTTAATGCTTTCCAGATAAAATTATTAAACATTGATGAAGACAGCTTTAATGATTTGAACATCAACATTCTTACAGTTTGTTGATTTCAAGTAGGAATGCTAGGAGAATCAGGGTTTAGTTATTAAGACATGATATTGACTATGGGAGTCGTGTGCACTGAGCTGTAAAGACCATGTGTTGTGATGTGAATGCTTTATTTATTTATGGCCTAAGATTTTTATGCTGATTCTAGCATCCTCAAGCAATACCGTACCAGGATCAAGGTTGTCTAATGTCTTTCTTCTGAAATCTTGTGTTGACCTTGATTTATCAGTAGCATTGATTTCAATTCTAGGTCTTGTCCCTTTTATGTTTTCTCTTGCCATATCATGTTTGTGTTGTATTTCAATGCGCATCGTTCATGTGGTGTCCCACATCCTTGAAATTGATGTAGTTTATGTTTTCTGTTTTTCGTTTTCTGGATATTTGCATTTTTATTGGTTTTTAAGCTAGAGCTTACAGTGGACAAATGACATTCTGTGACCAATATATCAATATGATTCGGGTTGTTATTTGTTGGCAACATGGTTAACATCTGGAATGCGGGAGCAGGTAGTAGCGAAAAATCTTGTTTCATGGTATAATTGAACCTAATTGGTCTTGTGATGTAAACTGTACCGTTCTCTTCTGCTTTATTACTAGTCTTTCTATATTTTTGTGTTGCTGCAAATTGTTGGCTGGCTGATGGAAATTTAAGACAAAGAGTTATTGTAAAATATTGGAGTTAATTGTGTAAAGCCAACTTTGAAACTTTGATCATGTATTTGGTACAGACATGGATATGGATGTTTCGACTTGCTAAAGCTTGGCTTTCTTTTGCAAATAGATTTTCAAAATCTTGCGTTGTTTAAGAATTACAGAATGCAGTTCTAACCTTCTGTGATGCCCCTCTTGGGACTCTGTATACAGGGTCATTGCACCATTGCTCGAGTTGGCCACGTCGAATGGTTGCATTATCTTCGTGGTGAGATCTTTGAAAGTATGCAACGCTTTCACTTGTAAACCATTAATAAATATTAAAAGGTATATATATATATATATATATATATATATAACAAACGTTTTATCTCTAGTATTTTTTAATAATATAGTTAAACAAATGGTATAGGATGCAAAAACTAATACTTTCATCAGGAGGTTCTAGATCGAGCCTTGGGTTAGGGGTCCCGGGGCCATGAAAAAAATGCAAGAGAAAATTTCTCCAATGTACATTAACATTCATAACTAATTATATAATCATTGAAAATTAAGTTGATAAAGTGGCACCAATTTGATAATTTGATATGCTAATATTTGATGATTTAAAATTTAAACTTACAAACCCAATCGATGTAATATGGCAACCACATTGAAGATAACAATGCCATGTATTCCAATTTTCGCGTATGTTAAAGTTTTATAATTCAATCAATCCATAATAACCCTAAATTTATGATATATATATATATGTTAAATTTTAGTGCCTTAGAAAACAATAGTTTAACTTACTATTTGTTATTATTAGATTCAAGGCTATCATTTGGCTTAGTCACGATTGTGCACCAACATAAGGCAGCTGTGCTCCACGCTAATTGTTGACTATTAATAATATTTTGTATTTGATTACAACTGACATCTATAATCAGTGTCATACCAAGCAATATTATGTATTTAAATTTTTTTAACATATTATTTTTATTTAATTAACTCATTATATTTCAGTAATGAATTAGTTAAGGTGATCTTTTAGCCTGCAGCAGATGAACAAATGTCATTCATGTCAATGGCTAACCATGCAAAGAAAGAGAGAAAAATGATAGACGATTATACACTCACCTATCGTCTAATCTAATTGCACCCATCTTATTTATATTTTTTTAATTTATTTATAATGACAGGTATGCTAATTATAAGTGGTTAGTAATCCCTTAGTATTTGCATTGCAAGTGGTTAGTAATCCGACTTACCGGATGGCCACTAGAGTTGGATGTTTGAGGAATGCACAATTTTGTGACACATGGTTTGCATGTAACAAACTTAGGTGACATACTGCACTTGCTGTAATAATTTATGGTCAAGAAAATGATCATGTTTCACAGATAATCTAGCTAAAGTATATGATGATTCAGAATCTAGGTTTATCAGCACTAAGTTTGTGGCTTTCATTACTCATATTCTTATGTCCATTCAATAGTATTTTAATAAACTAAAATTCTTTTCTTGATTTAATATCCCATAAAACTTGTTAAAGATTGGAACTGAGGTGCCCATGCTTGTTGAGAGAGAAGTTTTTGATACGGCTGATCTCCTTGGGTGGTGTTATAACCTCTTACACGATTTTCGAAAATAATGATGTGACAGCTAATTCCAAAAATGAAATATTGGCTCCGACCTCCGGCGATGGCCTCCGGTCTTTGGCTCCGGCCTCCAGCGACGGCTCCAGTCCTTGCTCCGGCCTTTGGCTCCGGCCTCCAGCGACGGCTCCGGTCCTTGGCTCCGGCCTTTGGCTCCGGCCTCCAGCGACGGCTCCGGTCCCTTTGGCTCCGGCTCCGGCTAACTTGGTACCTTTCCTGTATACACTATGACCCACTTCAGGTTGGCTCCGGCTCTAACTTGGTACCTTTTACCCACTTTAGCTAACAGATCCCGAGATTCGAGATCTGTTACCGTATATCTCGCTCACCAAAATCATGAAAGTGCTAGCACGCTTAGCAGTTACCGCTACAAGCGGCCCCCATCCAGCAACGGCTTACCCACTTGCCGTTCGAAGGAGCTTATCCTAACAAGGAAGATTCGGCGGTTCAAAACAGAATGAAAAGAAAGGAATCTCCTATACAGGTATAAAAGGATCCGATGCTCAACAGAAAAGGGGGATCTCTCTCTCTCTCTCTACTACACTACTGATCGACAAAGTTGACTAACTTGAGTGTCGGAGGGTCCTCGCCAGGAATACCGGCCTGGGGACTTCTTGCAGGTTTCCAAAGGAGGAAGACGACCTCTCCACTCCGTTTGGAGGCCCACAATAGATCTCAGCATGCCCAGTGCTCATCACCGGTGATTTGTCCGCATCAGATTAGCGCGCCAGGTAGGGGAAGCTCGTATGCGGGGAAGGCGAAAGTTCTCCTGTGACCCCACCGATTCTGCAAGGAAGACGATGGTGACAACACGAGCACAGGAGGCTTCCACCAGCCAGGCCGCGGAGTGCATTCCGCGGGCTAAGCAATTGGAGGCCAACCTCAGTGTTCCGCCCCCTGCACAGATGAGCCAGCTTGACCGGCTTGAGGTTCTGGCTCACCAGGTCCAGGACCTGATGACAATGGTACGGGGTCTGCAGGAACACTGCTTTGCCGCTGCACCTCAACCCCCTCGCCTGTGAAGGGGTGCGGGGGACCATTCATCAAGGCGGGACCCCACCCGAGGTCTCCCGTCACTCACCTCTTGAACCCCATCGCCGAGAGGCCTCAAAGCGACGATGGTCCCTCTCCCATCACTCTGGTCGTTCCCACCAACGATCGGACGAGAGAGAATCTAGATGGGTGCGCTCCTTATGCCGGTGGTCTTCTTCGGCTTCCTCTTCTGACTCATCTAAAGACGGCGCCCTTAGGAAGACTACCCGTCGGGCCGAGCAATGGCTCGATGAGTATCACCGACGGTTGGAGGAGCTTAGCCGCCGAATCGCTAACCCTCATGGGACGAACTACGAGCATCGCCCCCGCTTTCCCGACGCATAATGGAGGAACCGGTCCCGCCCCGTTTCCGTCTCCCCAGCTGGACCGTACGATAGCACGACGGACCCACTGGACCACCTGGAGAGCTACAAGGTCCTCATGCATGTCCAGGGAGCGACGAACTCCCTTTTATGTTGTCACCTTTCCGGCCACCCTTCGCAAGGCGGCACGTGCATGGTATTCCCGCCTGCCATCGCGCAGCATCAATTCATTCCGACAGCTCGAGCGATCTTTCCTGGCCCACTTTGATGTGTGCCGGAAGATCCCACGATGGCTGATAGCTTATTTGCTGTCCAGCAAAGGAGTGGCGAGACCCTGAAGGACTTTGTCGCTCGGTTCAAGGAGGCAGCATTGGAGGTATACAACCTGGATGATTCTGTAGCCACTTTGGAATTAAAGCGAGGACTTCGTCCTTCTAGGTTTGCCTATTCCCTAGGCAAGAAGACTCCGAGTTCTTATACCGAGCTTCTGAGCCGAGCGCAGAAATACATTCATGCTGACGAGGCGGATTCTTCCAGAGGAAAGCTGACAAGAATCCCAACAAGAAACCAACGCCTACTGAGCATGTCGAAGCACGATCCCGGAAGCCTGAGCCTCCTCACCGCCCAGATCGCCGGCCACAGATGCTTATTCCTAAGGTGCAATTCACTCCTTCATGGTTCGATATCTCATATCCTACTAGAAATCGAGGAGGAACCTTACTTCAAGCGTCCGACCCCCTTGAAGTCTGGACCCCCTGCAACAAGGAACTTTACTGCCGGTACCACCGAGATTATGGTCATGACACCGAGGACTGCCGCCAGCTGAAGAAGGCCATTGAAGAGCTTGTCTAGCAGGTCACTTGGGCAAGTTCGTTCGAAGGGGAAACCTTCATACTCCAGGTTCATCGGTGCCTCCGACACTTCAGACCGGCGTGGACAATGCTCCTACGGAGAAGACCATAGCTATGATTTCCTGAGGGGCAAGTGGTGGTTCAAAAAGACAGCGAGAGGGAATAGACTATGTAATTCCTTTCTTTGGAAAGGATTTAGATGGGGTAGTTAATAAGCATGACGACAATGTCATTGTGTCCATGACCATAGCCAAACACCCTGTAAAAAGAATTTTAGTTGATAGTGGGAGTTCGGTGGATGTTTTGAGCTACGAAGCTTTTGTTCGGATGAACTTGTCAAAGTCTTCCCTCCGACCCGTCGCCACGCCTCTAATGGGCTTTACTGGGGACTTTGTGAGCGTTGAAGGGGAGATTGCCCTCCCTGTCACGGCTGGAACCCCTCCATGTCAAAGCACGGTGGTCATAAATTTTCTGGTGGTTCGGATCCCGCTGGCTTATAACGCTATCTTGGGGAGACCGGATTGAATTTGCTAGATGTCGTAATCTCCACTAAGAGATTATTGGTAAGATTCCCCATCGACGAAGGAGTCGGAGAAATGAAAGGAGAGCAAAGCCAGCCACCGCTTTGCTATCACTTGTCTCCCAGTCCACTGGAGGCGGCGTCGGCAATAACCTCTGAGCTGCTTGACCCCCGAGAGCTAAGGAGGGGAGAACCAGCCGAGCACCTCCTGACCCTCCCCTTGGGGGATGACCGGCAAGGACCGTCCAGGTTGGGGCGTTACTTCGGAGGAGGCACGATCGACTTCTCACTTTCCTACGTGCCAACACCGCGTCTTTGCATGGTCATCCTCAGACATGCCGTGCGTCCCTGAGGAGGTGATCACACATCGTTTCAACCTCAAGCCAGAGTGTCGGTCGATCCGACAGAAGAAAAGAAACTTCGCTTCGGACAGACAGAAAGCTATCGACGAGGAAGTTCACAAGTTGACAGCTGCAGGCCATATTCGGAAAGTTCATTACCACGAATGGTTGGCCAATGTGGTGATGGTCCATAAGACTAATGGAAGCTGAAGGATGTGTGTGGACTTCACCGATCTCAACAAAGCATGCCCCAAGGACAGCTTTCCCCTACCCCGGATTGATCAACTGGTGGACGCTACATCCGGCCATGAGGTCCTTAGCTTCATGGATGCTTTCTTTGGGTACAACCAGATCAGGATGAACCCGGTGGATGAGGAAGCTACCTCCTTCATAACTGAGAAGGGGCTGCTACAAAGTAATGCCATTTGGGCTAAAAAATGCGGGAGCCACCTACCAAAGGTTAATGAATAAAGTATTCGAGGACCAGATAGGATGCAACATGGAGGTGTACGTGGATGACATGCTAACAAAAGTGTCCACGCCACCGACCATATCGCCGACCTAATGGAGACTTTTGACAACCTTCGTCGATACCAGATGAGGCTGAACCCATGCAAGTGTGCATTTGGGATGACAGCCGGAAAGTTCTTGGGTTTCATGGTGACCCGGCGGGGGATCGAGGCAAACCTGGATAAAGTTCAAGCCATCCTGGACATGAGGTCTCCCACCAACAAGAAGGAAATACAGCGCTTGACGGGAAGGGTGGCCGCCTTGAGCCGTTTCCTGTCCAAGCCCGTTGAGAGGTGCTTACCTTTCTTCAAGGCGCTCCGCAAGGCCACTGGATTCGAATGGACGAAAGAATGTCAGAAGGCGTTCGAGGGGCTAAAGGAATTCTTATCTACCCCGCCACTGCTATCCAAGCCAATAGGTAGAGAAGAACTCCTTCTGTACCTCGCGGCTTCTCCCGAGGCCGTTAGTTCTATGCTGGTCCGCGTGGACACCAATGGCATGCAAAAGCCAGTGTATTACACAAGCAAGGTGCTACACGATGCGGAGACCAGGTACTCGAAGATTGAGAAGACTATCTTCGCGTTAATAATGTCTGCCCACGCCTGTGGCCATACTTCCAAGCCCACCCGATCGCGGTGATCACAGACCAACCTCTAAAGACAATTCTCGCTTGCCCGGATACTTCGGGTCAATTGGCAAGGTGGGCGCTCAAGTTGGGGGAATTTGATCTATCCTTCCGCCCTTGGTCGTCCATGAAATCCCAAGTCCTGGCGGATTTTTTGGTCGAGTGCACCTGGGGAGAGGAGCAGCCCGAAGAGCCCTCTGCAAACCCCTCGCCTCTCGGAACCAGAGATGATGAATGGGTCCTTCATGTAGACGGGGTGTCAAATTCTCAAGGAAGCGGAGCAGGCCTCATCCTGGCCAACTCAGATGGAGTTGTAACTGAGTGCGCACTCCGCTTCCTCTTTCTAGCCACCAATAATCAGGCGGAATATGAAGCTCTGCTGTCTAGGATAAGATTAGCCCGAGTGCTCGAGGTAAAGTTTCTTAGGGCGTTCACTGACTCCCAACTGGTCGCTGGCCAAATCGCAGGGGAGTATGAAGCAAGGGATCCCATCATGTCCTGCTATTTAAGTATGGTGCAGTCGCAAGCTTCTCTCTTAACTTATTTTAATGTTAGCTACATCCCTCGAGGGGAGAATGCTAGAGTCGACGCTTTATCCCATCTTGCCACCTCAACTGATGGGATGCTGGGAAGAGCTTATGTAGAGCACCTGGAAGCCCCGAGTATTGACGTAACAAGAGAAACTCTGCCAGTTGAGCAGGAGCCTTCCTGGATGGACGCTTATGTCCGGTACCTTACCGATGGTACCCTTCCAGAAGACCCTGCCGAGGCCAAGAAACTCAAAAGACGGGTCCCGAAGTTTTTCATAATGGAGAAAAACTCTATCGAAGGTTGTTCTCATACCCGGTTCTCAGATGTGTTGGCCCCCAGAAGTAGATTATATCCTGCGAGAGATACATGAAGGTATATGTGGAAGCCATATGGGGGCAGAGCTCTCGCATACAAAGCCCTACGACAGGGGTATTACTGGCTGACAATGAAGGAGAATGTGTCCGAACTTGTCAAGAGGTGTGACAGCTGCCAGCGCCATGCTAATATTCAACATCAACCGGCGTCCCAGCTGACCCCCCTAGCCGTACCCTGGCCCTTCGCCCAGTGGGGCATGGACATCCTGGGACCATTCCCTCCAGCCTCTGGACAACGCAAGTTCTTAGTGGTAGCAGTTGACCATTTCACCAAGTGGATCGAGGCTGAGGCTCTCGCCAAGATCACCGAGGGCAAAGTAAACTCTTTCTTCTAGAAGTCAGTCGTGTGCCGGTTCGGGCTGCCACACGCCCTCGTTACTGATAACGGCCGACAGTTTGACAATGCGGCCTTCTAGGAATTCTGCATCGGCCTGGGCATCCATCAACGATTTACCTCTGTGGGGCACCCCCAGACCAACGGCGCAGCCGAGGTGACCAACCGCATTATCCTCCAAGGGCTCAGGGCCCGGCTAGATGGCTGCAAAGGGCGTTGGGTGGAGGAACTCCCAGTGTATTGTGGGCATAACACACGATGCCACGAGCCCCACCGGAAACTCCTTTCAGCCTGGTCTTTGGGACCGAGGCAGTCATTCCGGTGGAGATAGGTGTCCCCAGTCCCCGGACAGAGTTATACACGAAGAGAGCAACCCAAATCAGCTACGGGCCAATCTAGATTTAGTGGAAGAATTGCGAGACCAAGCGAAACTTCGCATGGCGGCTTTCCGTCAGTGAGCGGCCAGATACTACAATGCTCGAGTACGGTCCAAGACGTTCCACCCTAAAGATCTCGTTCTGCGACGAGCTGAAGTATCAAAGCCGATGGAGGGGGGCAAGCTGGCACCCAAACGGGAAGGACCATACCGTGTCAAGGAGGTACTTCATCACGGGGCATACAAAGTTGAAGAGCTAGACGGGAAATTGCTTCCTGCACTTGGAACGCTGACAATTTATGCCGGTATTATCAGTAATGTGCTAACTTCATTAATTTGAACCTGCTTGACAGATTGCTGTTCAAAATATTTGCATTGTTTTTTGAGTGATCATGCTTTTCACCAAAACTGGCTCCGCATCGGCACTAAAGACCGGCTCCGCGTCGGCAATCAAGCCTAGCTCCGCGCCGGCACCAAAGACCGGCTCCGCATCGGCACTAAAGATCGGCTCCGCGCTGGCACCAAAGATCGGCCCGCGTCGGCACCAAAGACCGGCTCCGCATCGGCAATCAAGCCCAGCTTCGGCACCAAAGACCGGCTCCGCATCGGCACCAAAGACCGGCTCCGCATCGGCAATTAAGATCGGCTCCGCATCGGCAATCAAGCCCGGCTCCGCGTCGGCACCAAAGATCAGCTCAGCGTCGGCACCAAAGACCGGCTCCGCATCGGCAATCAAGCCTGGCTCCGCGTCGGCACCAAAGACCGGCTCCGCGTAGGCAATTAAGCCCGCTCCGCGTCGGCAATCAAGCCCGGCTCGCATCGGCACCAAAGACCGGCTCCACGTCAGCAATTAAGCCCGGCTCCACATCGGCACCAAAGACCGGCTCCGCGTCGGCACCAAAGACCGGCTCCGCGTCGGCAATTAAGCCCGGCTCTGCGTCGGCACCAAAGATCGACTCCGCGTCGGCAATTAAGCTCGGCTCCGTGTCAGCACCGGCTCTGCATCGGAAATTAAGACTGGCTCCGCATCGGCAATTAAGCCTGGCTCCGCGTCGGACCAAAGACCGGCTCCGCGTCGGCAATTAGGCCTGGCCCCGCATCGGCACTTAAGGACAGCGTGTCGGCGCACACAGTCCCATTCTGCGTGACATATCTAACGAGGCATTAGGCATTCCATGACTTCGCGCCAGCACGAGCGGGGTCGTATACTACCTACAGTTCAACTTTCGTCTCTGCAACCAAATTGATCCTGCATGAGTTTCCTAACAGATAGAAATTGTGCTCTTTGGCCATTGGTTGTTGATTCGCGACAACTCACACAAACAAAGCTAATTATGACCAAAGATAAGTGTTGAGAATTGAAATATTCATTGATGGCTAAAAGTTTACAAAATTACCGATCTGAGTCGGACTTGGAGCAATACAATAAAAAAAAAACTAAGGGTCACTTGGGGCTGGATCATCATCTTCAGGGACTTCATCTGGCTCCAACCCTTCAATCCCCTCGAGGTCGTAGAGTTTCTGATTTTTTCCTTGCAGTCCTGGAAGCCGGCCTCGTAAGCAATGCCATCGATTCGGCTAATTCCTCACTGAAGGCTTTAGACTTTCTGAAATCCTCTACGGCCTTTGCAGCTCTTCTCTCCGCCTCAAAGGTTTTTCGCTTGGCTTGCGCGACCTTCTCTTCGGCCTGCGCGACCTTCTCTTCGTCCTCGGCGGCCTCCGTCTTGGCTTCGGTCACCGCCGCCTCCAAGTCGGCAATCTTGGCGTCGGACTGGCGGGCGACCTCTTTGGCCACATCTATTTCAATGGAGGCGGAATGTAATCGGTTCTTCAAAATGCACATTTCTAATTCCGCCACCTCCAGTCTCTCCTCGGCCATTCTTTGCTTCTCTTCAGCCGCCTGGGCGTTATCCAGCTCGTTGGCCGCCCGACGTTGGGCAACTTCCAGCGTGTACTTTGCCTTCTCGGCCCTTAGCCGGATGGATTCGACTTCGCCCTTTAAAGTGGCCCGGGTATCCTCCAGGGCCATCTCTGCCTTTTCTGCCCTAGCTTAGAGTGATAGCATCTCCTCCCGCGACTGATCAAGGGCAGCATCACTCAGGGTCCAAAGGTCCCTCATGGCAATCAGAGAGTTCAGCGCCTGGACGGAGTGTCAATGTTAAAAAAAAAGGCGAAAAGGTTAATAGGGCAAAGCTCACCCAAAGGTGTGCCATGGATGCCTCGCGGAAGAAGGTGGCCCTCCCTGATGCCGGAGAAACTCCTGCACCTCAACCACAGATGCTTCGTCCAAAGCTCGCTCGGCCCAGCGGCTATGGTTCACCAAAAGTGATTGGAAGGAAGGGTCGACGCCCTTCCTTTCCACTGACACTGGGGCTGCGTGGGAGGACTCCGCCTCCGACTCTGCTGCCTCTGGCCCCTTAGCTGGTGGAGGCGCTTCGGTTGTTTCCCCTTTGGGGGCAGGGTAACTGCTAGAGTCGGCTTTGTAGTTGCAAGGATCTGCTCCGTCTCCACGGCTTCGGGTGGGGGTGACGGTGCTTTGGCGACCCGCTCCGGAGAAGGATCGAGAAAAATGACAGGAGGGGGAGCCGGTACTGAAGGTGGTTCTTTTCCTCTTGCTTGGCTCCGCCCAACTTCCTCGCTGGCCTCGGCCCTTACCGTGTCCTTCCTCGCGGGCTCATCGGCTTGGGCTCTGGCCGCATCGCGCCCGCGCAAGGGACCCACAACTTTGGCCCTTCCAGCATCGGCCCCCCCAGTGTCGGCCTTCCCGCGTCGGCCCTCTTCGAAACCTTAACGCGTAGGGGCTCCACAACTCTGGCCCCTCGGCGTCGGCCCTCCCCGCGTTGGCCCTCCTTGGAATCTTGGCGATGGCCTTCCTTTTGTGGGGGGCCCATTTCCCGTTGCCTTCCTCTTCTTGGTAACCGCTTGCCTGAGCTCACGAAACGATGGCGTCATCCCTATAAAAAAAACACACAGGAGATAAGTAAAAAAAAAAAAGAAGAGAAAGAGGAGAGGAAAGAAGGAAAAAGGTGAGTAATCAAGTACTCACCACCAGAAGGGATTAGGCCGGCGAGACGAAGGTTTTCATCGACAGAAGCTTATTACATCGAGGGACATCGGCAGTCAGGAGCTGCCCAAATGCCATTCGATCCCTTGGAAGGATAGAGGAATCCCTATTGGCGTCGGTGTTGGGTGTCCCCCAGCTTCCACTCATCCTCTCGATATCAGCAAAAAAGAACTTATCCTTCCACCCTTTAACGGAGGTGGGAAGGTACAATTTAAGGATCCTAATGGGTCTAGGAGTGAAGGACCACCAACCTGACTGCTTGCGAAGGGTATAAAAACTGCGGAATAAGGAGATACTGGCCTCTATGCCTTGCTGGTCACAGAGAACCAGAAAGCCAATGATAGTTCGGATCGAGTTAGGGACTAGTTGGGAAGGTGTTAAAGAATATCGGTCTAGAAGGTTTAGGATGAACGGTGGATAGGTAATCTAAGTCATGCCTTAAAGAAGGCTCCGTACAAAGTAACTCTTCCAGGACGGGAAGAAGTTACCATGTCATCAGGAGCGGGGTAGGACAGACGTAGGTTTAGCGGAAAACTATACTTGGCTCTTAGGTTTACTATGTCTTGAGCAACATAGTGGAAGCAGTCCCCTCGGGGGACTCCTTGACAGCGCTGGAAGGACCAGCAGCTGTTGGACGACCCCGGGTGGAGGTCCGTCCGACGGTCGGACGACTCCCGGCTGCGGGGCGTCTAACCGGCCGTCGCTCCGGTGAGGAGTGGTCAGAGAATGGGGTGGACCATTGGCTTGGTAAGGAAGTGGAAGGTTGAGAAGGAGTGGGGGAACGACCCCCGGAATCGGAAATAGAACAAGAAGGCAAGGAAGCCATGAAAACTGACCTGGAAAGCTTGAACTAAGACCGAAGGAGCACGAGGAGAAGAACAGACACGGGAGGCGGACGACGCTTGCAGACTCAGGGGAGGTAGCTGTAATGTAAGAGAAGAGGGAATTGTAAGATAAGGACGATTTTTCTTTTTATAGCCCCATTTCAAATCATCCCGCGTCCGTCCGGTCTGGCCATGTGTCTACCTTCAAATGGAAGCCGCTTCGGCGGCCTACTGGCACGAGAAACACGAAAAGCTTCACCAATAGAAAGATGGTGGTGGCCTTACCGCAATGATGACGCTCGCCTTTTTACGACTCATTACTCGAGGGAAATCTTCCCCAATCCCAACAGCCTGAACGGACGAAATGATGGTGCGGAAGTCAGCCGCCCAGTGGATATTAACACCCTTTCGCTGGTGATTGTGCGCTCACTCATCTCAGGGGCGGAGGGGCATCTGATACGGCTGACCATCTCCTCTAGGTGGTGTTATAACCTCTTGCGTGATTTCGGAAATAATGATGTGACAGCTAATCCAAGAAATGGAATATTAGCTCCGGCCTCCAGCGACGGCCTCGGTCTTTAGCTCTAGCCTCCAGCGACGGCTCCGGTCCTTGGCTCCGGCCTTTGGCTCGGCCTCCAGTGACGGCTTCGGCCTTTGGCTCCGGCCTGAGCAACGGCTCCGGTCCTTGGCTCCGGCCTTTGGCTCCGGCCTCCAGCGACAGCTCCGGTCCTTGGCTCCGGCCTTTGGCTCCGGCCTCCAGCGACGGCTCCGCCCTTTGGCTCCGGCCTCCAGCGACGGCTCCGGTCCTTGGCTCCGGCCTTTGGCTCCAGCCTCAGCGACGGCTCCAGCCTTTGGCTCCGGCCTTTGGCTCCGGCCTCTAGCGACGGCTCCGGTCCTTGGCTCTCCTTGGCTCCGGCCTTCAGCGATGGCTCCGGCCTTTGGCTCCGGGCTCTAACTTGGTACCTTTCTTGCATACACTATGACCCACTTCAGGTAACAGATCCCAAGATTCGAGATCTGTTACCGTATATCTTCGCTCACCAAAATCACGGAAGTGCTAGCATCCCAGCAGTTACCGTCACAAGCGGCCCCCATCCAGCAACGGCTTACCCACTTGCCGTTCGAAGGAGCTTATCATAACAAGAAAGATTCGGCGGTTCAAAACAGAACGAAAAGAAAGGAACCTCCCAGACAGGTATAAAAGGACCCAAGCTCAACATAAAAGGGGGGATCTCTATCTCTCTCTCTCTACTACACTATTGATCGACAAAGTTGACTAACTTGAGCGTCGAGGGTCCTCGCCGGGAATACCAGTCGGGGACTTCTTGCAGGTTTCCAAAGAGGAAGACGACCTCTCCAGCCCGTTTGGAGGCCCACAATAGATCTTAGTATGCCCGGCGCTCATCACCGGTGATTTGTCCGCATCAGTTTTAATAACTATTTGATAATATCTCTGCATCTATTCGGTCCGGCCCCCACTGGCACCGATGAGGCATCCGATGGGGTTCCTAGGCATCCAGTGGAGTTCGGCCGGCCTTCCCTGGCCGGCTATGCCACCATCACTATGGCGGGAGAAGAACAGAGGAGAAACAGGGAAAGGGGGAAAGAAGAAGAAAGATAGAAAAGAAAAAGGGGAAAAGAGGAAAGAGGCTGCCGCCGGTCGGCACTAGGTCGATCGCTGGTGGCCAGGCGAGCCTCGAGAGGGAACGACGACGACCCTATGCCACCGGCCACTCCCCTTCCCATCTGGTTCAGGTGAACCAGGGGAGAGAGAAGGAAAAGAAGGGGTTGGGCCTGGGTTTGGCTTAGTCCAGTAAGCCCTTTGGGCTGATTTTTTGGGTCCCAAATCAGGCTGGGCCTAATAAAAGGAAGATGGTGTTTGGATTGGTATTGATTCTAGTTTCTTGAAAAATTTTTATTTTCTCATTTGAGCTTATATATTTGAAATATTTAAGCCCCAAGTTGGCCCCATGATTAGACTTGGTAGCATTTAGAAGCTACGTTGATATGCTGATTTTGAAGATTAAAAATTTGATAAATGATGTTATAGGTATCCAGGTGCCCAAATAGCTGATTTACACTTTTGGATTAGTGCTTAAAGGTAAGTAAGCCATTTATCATGATTTTATTAATTATTACAATATAAAAATTATGGATTCAAATGTTATATAGATTTATATAGTACATTATTTGATAAATAAAAATTAAATTTGGTACTTAATACGTGCAAATGTTTATTTTACATGATTATTTAAAGTTGCTAATCTTAACATATATATAAAAAATAAAAATGGAATTTGGTACCCTTATATGCAAGTGATCATTGGCCATGGTCTTCTTTATAATTATTATACTTTCGTAAATGATTTGGTACCAATATGTGCAACTGATTGATTGATATGGTATTTGAAGTTGCTAAAAGTTTTATAAGTGTACATGTGTATTTGGCATGTTCAAACCACTGTAAATATGAAAAGTATATAGATTGCATTTTTGCAACAGTACATGTTAGCTTTCAAATATGACATGAAAATGATATATTATGAATATGCTATTATATGTCATCATGGTTATTATAATATGACATGATATACTACATGACCTACCCCCACAGGGGCTACATATGTGGGGAACACACCGAGTATGTTCTGTTGACATCGGAATCCACCTTTATAAGGGTTGTATGTGGAGGACACACTGAGGGGTGTTCTACTATATGACTCTGGAACCCAGCCCCATATGGGCTACATATGTGGGGGATACATCCAAGGGGTGTTCTGTTGATGCTAGAACCCTTTCTCCATAGGGAATGTATAGAGAGGTTACACCTTTAAGGTGTTCTGTTTATGTGGACGTAGTGTATAACCATGGAATACTGGTATAAAATAGAATTTTACATGTTATTTACAATGGTACAGTGGTTTGTTTATGTGGACATAGTGTATGACCATGAATACTGGTATAAAATGAAATTTTACATGTTATTTATAATGGTACAGTAGTTTGATTTGAGATTGTATTCGAAAATGCTGCTTCCAAAATTATTTTGAGCATGTATTGATAACACAGTAAAAATGTATTTGACATTTGAAAGGTTGACATGCGTTTTTACATGCACTAACTGTGAGCGAGAGGGATGATGTTGAGGTCGAGGCAGAAAGTCGCAATTGGGCATCGGTTGCTTAGATCGTGATGAGGGGTACAGCTCAGCCAACATAGTTCGGCCAACATGCCTCGGCAAATATAGTTCGGCCAACATGCCTCGGCAAATATAGCTCGGCCAACATAGCTCGGCCATTATAGCTCGGCCAGCCTCAGCATCAGCCAGCTTCAGCATAGCTCAGCCAACATAGTTCGGCCAACATGCCTCGGCAAATATAGTTCGGCCAACATGCCTCGGCAAATATACCTCGGCCTCCGCAACCACGCTAAGTCTTTTGCATCAAGGCATTTATGACCTCATAAAGGCCACTTATATTCACCTGCTTTAAGGCATTCAATGCCTTATTTTCTTCCATGCATGAAGGCATTTATGGCTGCCACGTTGGCTCCTTGTGCCTCGGCACCTACCTCCGCCGAGCCTCTGCCAGCAATGATGACTGAGCCACAACACCTCTGCGGAATCTGGCGCGGGAGAGTTCGAATTCACTGTAACAGAATGAGATTCTAATAAGAATCATGCCAAAACGTGGCCTAGGACCTACAATAGTGGCCTAGGGACCATGCGGCCACTGAGTCTCGCGCCATCGGCCAGCTCTCCCCGCCTCCCAGCCGTCGATCCTCTAACTAACCAGATACGGATCCTACCGGCCCTGTAACAACCTGATTCGAATCCGTTTCGAATCCCAACAACTTTCAGACCTCATCCAGAGCACGTCCAAGAAGTCAGGTGACAGCCTATAAATACTACCACCCTCAAGCCTCTCAGGTACGGCTATCTACTACCCATTTTTCATTCACTGTTCTCACACTCCGCCATGAAAGCTCCCACGAGAGCTCGGAGGAACTCTTCCCGGGGGATCCTTCTCCCCATATTTGTTGATTGCTGGTCTCCACTGACTTGGGCGTCGGAGGGTCTTCCGCAGAGGGCCACCCCCAACGCCTCTCGCGTGAGGACTGTCTTGCAGGTCCGCCCCGGAGGGAGCCCGCGCTGCAGCCCGATCGCGCCCGAGCCGGAGGACAGATTTCAGCGGCAACAGATCGCATCTTAGATTCCGAGGCCATCCGTTAGAATGGGATGTAATGGCTTATTGGAATCATTGAGTCCAAATCGAAAAGTTGGGATGTAATGGCCGAGGACTTTCCGTTTAGAATGGGCCCAACGATGAAGACAATCCTTTGATTGAACGGGTGGCGATGATGGTGGTGGCGAAGAAGGGCAATGGTGGAAGGAGAGGGTAGTAGAGGAGAGGCATGAGACGGCCAATGATACAAACAACAAAATCGTAATAGTGCCTAAGAAAGAGAAATAACGGCATGGAAAAGGAGTGAATACGTTTATTCGTTTGTACATTTGTTTTTTTAAATCAAAAACGTAAAATCATGATGCCAGAGGCACAGAGAAAAGAGTGGGCCATTATATTTTTATTGATTAATTATCTTAATTAATTTTAATTAAATATATATTATAATCTCTGAAATTAACTATAATTTTATGACTTTATTAATAAAAACTCTAATTATAACGATGGAATTCGATTTCACCGTTATAAATAGAGATATTACATCAGATTTCACCATAATATCTAGAATTAAAAAAATTAATTTTATTAATAAAAACTCTAACGAAATAATTATAAATAGAGATATTACGGTTTATACCGGCAAAATTTAATTTCATCATTATAGTTAGAGTTTTTATTAATAAAATTAATTTTTTAATTCCAGATATTACGGTAAAATTAGATAATTGGGTTTAAGTAAAAATTAAGTCAAATTGAATTTGCATTTCACTCAAATATCTAATTTTGTTATATAGCTAAATATAATAATTGATAATTAAATATAAAATTACTAAAAAATAAAATTAAACTAACTTGAACTTAAATTTTTATTTAAAAAATTTTTAATTTCATTCAAGCAATTAATTGTTTTTAAGTTTGTAAATTATGATTTTTAAAATAAATATTAAAATTGAAGAATCTATAAATAAGAGTCGATAACAATTCATAATGAGGTTTATATAATTTAGGTTTATTAATTGAAGAATTTGTAAAAGCTGTTGAAGAACACATGTATTCATGATGCATTTTTATGACACACACCCGATAGAAATTATAGAAGACATATTGCAACGGAAGCCAATACTTGCCAAAGGTGTCAATTACCTGAAGAGAATTCCTCTTCATTATGCAGCTGCGCATGGTCATCGTGATATGGTAAAGCAATTATTAGAGCAGAATCCCTCTACAGCATACAATTCAGATGACGATGGCATATTTTCCATACACATTGCAGCTCCCTGGGGCAAGATGACCATAGTTGATCATATTTTACATCATTACCCGAATGCAGATGAGTTACTAGACGGGGAGGAAAGAATTTTCTCACGTCACTTTTTAATGAAAAAATTAGTAGTGGTTAAGGAAACTATCTCCAAAAGACCACGTCTTAGGAAACTTTTAAATGACCAGGATAACAAGAGGAATACGCCGTTACACACGGCTGTTGAAAACAGGGACCAATGGAGCGTGTATTTTTGGTTGCAAGACAAAAGCGTAAGCCTCAACATTGTGAACTACGACGGCTTCACCCCTCTCAATGCTTATGCACGAGTGGACTCCGGCTTGTTCCTTGAATGGATAAACTCTTAGGTAGTGTTTGATAGAAAAATATTATCCATGGATAAGTGTATGGGATAGAGTTTGTCCCCTAGCTATCCCTAGGGATATCCCTTGGCTATCCCATTGATCATATCAAATGCAAAAAGGTAAATCCATAGGATAACCTTTTTTTACTCTTATTTGAAGGGATAACCAGCTATTCCTGCATTCTCTAGGGAATAAATTGAGGGGATATCCCATGGTTAACCATGGATTATCCCTTTGGTTAACTTTATTCCCAGCTATCCCTTATAGTTATGGCTTTTGGATAAAAGGGGATATCCCCTCTTATCCCCTATTTCAAACACTACCTTAATGGCCTTACACATGATTGCGATGCTGACTAGAGTGCTTTGTGTTTGGTGCATGATCTCTTTTCTTCAAGTCATATAAAAACACATAAATATTTTCTTAAACACAAATCTTAATAACGAACATTTATCTTCTATTAGGACAAAATGCTAATGTTGGTACCATTTGGCTTCTAAATTATGAAGAGATTTAGAATTATGGGAAAAAAGGATTTTTAATAAATAAAAAAATAAGTATTAATATTCCTTCAATGGATGGTAAGAACTGAAATGTTATGTGTTAAACATGTACCGTTCTCAATCTTTCAATTGATCTATTTTTTTTTTCCAAAATTTTCCTGCACTGCAGAATGAAAGTGCCTGCATTGTTACCGTTTGGCTTTTAACAAGGTTGTGTTCGGTCCGCATCAGTTGAATGATCGAACAAAGGTGAAATCAACGAAGGATGGGACCAAAGACGATAATATGGTCAAAGAAAGATCCTTCAGGAAGGACAGAGAAATCAATAAAGAGCATTTTGATTTTGATTGCTACGATCGTATTTGCTGCTGGTTTCACTCTCCCTGAGGGTACATAGCCGATGATCATTTAGGCCGTGGCACAACAGTTCTAGCAAAAAAAGTATTCTTTTGGGGTATTCCTAGTTTCAAACGCTTTTGCATTTGTCTCCTCCATCGCAGCCACATGCTGGCTCATGTATGCAGGAACATTGACAACTGATGAATGTACATGACGACGAACCCTTATGGCGGCTATAAGTTGTCTAGTGATGGCAGTTGAAGGCATCACGTACTGTTGCATTCGCGTTGGCTATATACATGGTGTTGCCTCCCAGCTGCAAAGTTTTTGGTATTCTTCTATGCTTCTTTGCTATCTAAGCCCAGCTTTTAGCTCTTGGGGTGACATATCGTGACTTTTACAGAACGCTTTCGTCTTTTAATTTTGCGCCATCAAGTCATAACAACTGTATGTGCCATGTGGCAGTTATGCTATTTTTTTTTTTATTACCAATTGATATGGCTGATCCAACGTCGTCAAAATAGACGGTAACGACGGCTATTGGCCCCGGGACCCTCTCAGGGTCGGGGCGCATCGGCATTCCCCCACCCCCGGGACCCCCTCAGGGTCGCTGGGTGGGGTCATCGGCCCTTGACCCCGGGACCTCTCGGGGTCGGGGCGCATCAGCCTTCCCCCACTCCCGGGACCCCCTCGGGTCGCTGGGTGGGGCCATCGGTCCTGACCCCGGGACCCTCTCGGGGTCGGGGTGTGCTGGCATTTCCTTATCCCCGTGACCCTCACCGACCTCGGGGTGCGCCAGCGTTCTCCTACCCCTGGGACCCCCTCCGACTCCAGGGTGAGGGGTCGGCCATATCTGAACAGTGCCGTGGTTCGGCCATATGAACAGTGCCAGGGTTCGGCCATATGAAACAGTGCCAGGGGTCGGCCATATCTGAACAGTGCCGTGGTTCGGCCATATGACAGTGCCGTGGTTCGGCCATATGAATAGTGCCAGGGGTCGGCCATATCTGAACAGTGCCGTGGTTCGGCCATATGAACAGTGCCGTGGTTCGGCCATATGAATAGTGCCAGGGATCGGCCATATATGAACAGTGCCGTGGTTCGGCCATATGAACAGTGCCGTGGTTCGGCCATATGAATAGTGCCAGGGATCGGCCATATATGAACAGTGCCGTGGTTCGGCCATATGAACAGTGCCGTGGTTCGGCCATATGAACAGTGCCAGGGGTCGGCCATATAGAACAGTGCCGTGGTTCGGCCATATGAACAGTGCCGTGGGTCGGCCTTGTATGAACAAGTGCCGGGGGTCGGCCATGTATGAACAGTGCCGGGGGTCGGCCATGTATGAACAGTACCATGCAAGTGAACAGTGCCATGCAAGAATGCAAAAAATGACCTAGGGGACACGTCTGGCAAGCGCCGTAGCGGTTAGCCATACCCTGCAGCACCCCATGCTTCACGAACAGCAATTAATGCTCTGACTAGTGACAGCACCCCATGCTTCACGGACATCAGTTCATGCTCTGACTAGTGACAGCACCCCATGCTTCACGGACATCAGTTCATGCTCTGACTAGTGACAGCACCCCATGCTTCACGGACATCAGTTCCGGCACTTCACCCATCAAAGTCATCATTATGGAGCCTCAACCACTCAAGCCAGACAAACTCTTAAGCGTCTATAAAATGGGTAAGAGGGACCCCTGACCAGGTAACACACTCATAACACTCAAAAACGCCCACACAGAGGGAGCTCCTCTCTGGGCCTCTCTCTCTCTCTCTCTTTCTCTTTTGAGCTTCCTCAAGCTCACGGCTGATGCCCAGACCACTGACTTGAGCGTCGGAGGGTCCCGCTGGGGGCCCCCTCCGGCCCCCGGGACTTGCTTGCAGGCGCGAGGAGCTCACTGGAGGAGACGACCGCACGCTCGAGGCCGGTGATTTGGCGTCATCAGATTGGCGCGCCAGGTAGGGGGGGATCAACGATGCTAGTTTGCAGATCCTCATCCCTTTTTATCAAAACGGTGGATCCTGAAGATGGTGGATTGTGAAGATTTCACCAGTTAAGCTGGGGGGCACCTTCAACGAGCTGAGCACAGGAGGCCAGCCTTTCGTTCCATCATCACTATCTCAGACGATTCAAACAGAGCATGTTGCCACTCATTCTACAAATCCAAACATTGACGGTGGCTGTCCAAAAGCTCTAGAAGCAACGTCTTATGACCACGCAACAGCGAGCAAAAGCTTCTACTCGCCCTTTGGTCACTGCCCAGGCCAGCCATCCTTTATCCTGCTGGGAATCTCCCCAGCAAGAGGTCCAACATCATCAAGCCCATCAGCGACTTAAAGCTCAGAGAGTCACCACTCGCCGCACAAGCAGCCCTCTCTCCTATGGACAGCGATGCAGAGGAATGTCCGGCCATGGCTCTAGTTCCCAACTCTGCCCCAAGGCATCGGCTCTTCTCCAGACCCTGCGCTAGCGCCTCGGCTTCAGATCCAGCCCCAGAGGCTCTCGTTTTCATGCTCCTGGCACCACATCCCCGAGCGCCAGGCAAGCTTCTCTTTCTCTCTGCCGCATCCCAAGTCCAAGTGAAAGCTCCCAAGCAGCCACGTCCAGATGCATTACATGCACCCATGCACGTAATGAGACTTCATAGGAGAGAGAAGGACCGTGGACGCTGGAGGGCCCCTTACCTTGAACCAATGTGGAGGCTGCCCGAATCCTGTAACTCCTAGCAACATCCTCTCTTCTAGCCGTCCGTCTTCAACGGAATCTCCCGGCCACTCGTCTTCAACGGCCGCTAGCTGCCCGGGCTTCCCTCGGCGACCTCTAGCTCCCGAGTTCGACTCCGACTCTTGTCCGTGGCTCTGCTCCAGCGTCCCCAGCTCTGGATCCCATCTCTCTCTTCACTGCACTCCAAAGATGGGACCCCAGCTTCATTTCGGAAAGGAGCTGGTCATCAACCGACTCCAGGCGCCGTCCCAACTTGATTCCCTGGGGGGCAGACCACCAGCGGGCGGGAATGCTCAAGTCCACATAGGGAAAACAGGGGTGCTACAAGAGCTAAGTACGATGCACCTAAAACAATTTTCTTTCATTGACACTCAAAAATGTCATGCAGGGAAGACCAACCTTGTATCAGCCTTCAAGACAAACCTTGTGTTGGCATTCAAAAGCCCGACTCCGATCGGCACCAAAGCCCTGCACTAGCCAGGCACAAAGCCCAGTGTACCACTGGCAGAGCGGTGTACCACCGGCTCTCAGCAACAAAGCCCGACTCCGATCGGCACCAAAGCCCTGCACTAGCCAGGCATAAAGCCCAGTGTACCACTGGCAGAGCGGTGTACCACCGCTCTCAGCAACAAAAGCCCGACTCCGGTCGGCACCAAAGCCCTGCACTAGCCAGGCACAAAGCCCAGTGTACCACTGGCAGAGCGGTGTACCACCGCTCTCAGCAACAAAAGCCCGACTCCGGTCGGCACCAAAGCCCTGCACTAGCCAGGCACAAAGCCCAGTGTACCACTGGCAGAGCGGTGTACCACTGGCTCTCAGCAACAAAAGCCCGACTCCGGTCGGCACCAAAGCCCTGCACTAGCCAGGCACAAAGCCCAGTGTACCACTGGCAGAGCAGTGTGCCACTGGCTCTCAGCAACAGAAGCCCTGCACCAGCCAGGCATGAAGCCCGACGTCCTTCGGCGCATGAAGCCCTGCACCAGCCAGGCGTGAAGCCCGACGCCCGTCGGCACATGAAGCCCTGCACCAGCCAGGCGTGAAGCCCGACGCCCGTCGGCACATGAAGCCCTGCACCAGCCAGGCATGAAGCCCGACGCCCGTTGGCACATGAAGCCCTGCACCAGCCAGGCGTGAAGCCCGACGCCCGTCGGCACATGAAGCCCTGCACCAGCCAGGCATGAAGCCCGACGCCCGTCGGCACATGAAGCCCTACACCAGCCAAGCATGAAGCCCGACGCCCGTCGGCACATGAAGCCCTACACCAGCCAAGCATGAAGCCCGACGCCCGTCGGCACATGAAGCCCTGCACCAGCCAGGCGTGAAGCCCGACGCCCGTCGGCACATGAAGCCCTGCATCAGGCGAGGATCAGCCACTTGGGAGGTAACACCCCTTTCGCCTTACTGGGGTAGGCCCGCTTCGTCTCAGGGGCGAGGGGGCATCTGATATGGCTGATCCAATGTCGTTAAAATAGACGGTAACGGCGGCTATTGGCCCCGGGACCCTCTCAGGGTCGGGGCGCATCGGCATTCCCCCACCCCCGGGACCCCCTCGGGGTCGCTGGGTGGGGTCATCGGTCCTTGACCCCGGGACCCTCTCGGGGTCGGGGCGCATCAGCCTTCCCCCACTCCCGGGACCCCCTCGGGGTCACTGGGTGGGGCCATCGGTCCTTGACCCCGGGACCCTCTTGGGGTCGGGGTGTGCTGGCATTTCCTTATCCCGTGACCCTCACCGACCTCGGGGTGCGCCAGCGTTCTCCTACCCCTGGGACCCCTCCGACTCCAGGGTGAGGGGTCGGCCATATCTGAACAGTGCCGTGGTTCGGCCATATGAACAGTGCCAGGGTTCGGCCATATGAAACAGTGCCAGGGGTCGGCCATATCTGAACAGTGCCGTGGTTCGGCCATATGAACACTGCCGTGGTTCGGCCATATGAATAGTGCCAGGGGTCGGCCATATCTGAACAGTGCCGTGGTTCGGCCATATGAACAGTGCCGTGGTTCGGCCATATGAATAGTGCCAGGGATCGGCCATATATGAACAGTGCCGTGGTTCGGCCATATGAACAGTGCCGTGGTTCGGCCATATGAATAGTGCCAGGGATCGGCCATATATGAACAGTGCCGTGGTTCGGCCATATGAACAGTGCCGTGGTTCGGCCATATGAACAGTGCCAGGGGTCGGCCATATATGAACAGTGCCGTGGTTCGGCCATATGAACAGTGCCGTGGTTCGGCCATATGAACAGTGCCGTGGGTCGGCCTTGTATGAACAGTGCCGGGGGTCGGCCATGTATGAACAGTGCCCGGGGTCGGCCATGTATGAACAGTACCATGCAAGTGAACAGTGCCATGCAAGAATGCAAAAAATGACCTAGGGGACACGTCTGGCAAGCGCCGTAGCGGTTAGCCATACCCTGCAGCACCCCATGCTTCACGAACAGCAATTAATGCTCTGACTAGTGACAGCACCCCATGCTTCACGGACATCAGTTCATGCTCTGACTAGTGACAACACCCCATGCTTCACGGACATCAGTTCCGGCACTTCACCCATCAAAGTCATCATTATGGAGCCTCAACCACTCAAGCCAGACAAACTCTTAAGCGTCTATAAAATGGGTAGAGGGACCCCTGACCAGGTAACACACTCATAACACTCAAAAACGCCCACACAGAGGGAGCTCCTCTCTGGGCCTCTCTCTCTCTCTTTTCTCTTTCGAGCTTCCTCAAGCTCACGGCTGATGCCCAGACCACTGACTTGAGCGTCGGAGGGTCCCGCTGGGGGCCCCCTCCGGCCCCCGGGACTTGCTTGCAAGCGCGAGGAGCTCACTGGAGGAGACGACCGCACGCTCGAGGCCGGTGATTTGGCGTCATCACCAATGATTTTTGAGTAAAAATTAGAACTATTAGAAGGAAGCAACAATTGTCAGCTTGCATTGTTGATGAATGTTCAAAGAATTTCTAAAGGATGAAAAGGATGGAGCACTATCTTCAATTTAATTTAAAAAAAAAATATTTGTTTAATTGCATCATAGCTCTAATTTTTGGCTAACTCACTTGTCACCCTCAATTGTGTTTGCATCCCAACTTTATCTTATTTGAATTTCCTTTTGACATGGAACATATGATATCGCATGAACTTTGAAGGTTTCATCACTGTAATCTTGAGGTTTTTATTTATATAGGATTGTGTGGTTGGTACTAATCCCATCATTATTAAAATTATCATGCTGAAAGAGAGATGATGGGGATCATCGCTAGTTCAGAATTGTTAAATGATATGATTCAAGAATTCCATTTGAAGCATTGATTTTCTTCAAAACATTGAGGTCTCTGACTCAGATAACTCTTTCCAGGACGTGCTTGGGGGTATGATGTGGTTGATAGATGTGATTCTTCTTATTGCATCCTATGTTGCTCTATTTTTGTTTCCTCTGGAGATATTTTCTAGTGTAATTTCTTATTGACAACTAAAATATGTAAAGCTGAGTTGCTGATGAATCTGTTGAAGTTGTGCATTGAATAAAAGTGCGATACATTCTTCGATATACTACCAAGATTTGAGGATAATTGGCATGGTGTATTATGCATTTGCTTTTGGACCATATATCAGATATTTACCCTTTTTTTGTTCAATCTTTATATAGATAGATGCATGAGATTTTTCAGCTACTGATAATGATATGTGAAGTTTGAACAATATTGTCATGTGTTTCTCCAATTCATCATCTGCTCTAATAATCAAACTTACTCCACAGCTCATGCATTAGCAAGAAACTTTAAAACAGAGCTGTTGTTTGCTGGATGCTTTGTCTGAATTAAGAAAATAATATAGTCAAAGGGAAGGTGGTTAAAATGGGAAAGAGTTATCTTAAATCACTTGCCTTTTATTTGTTCTCACAGAATTGTCATTTTTTGGAGAAGAAAAATTATGGCCTTCATTTTTGTTTTTTCCTTTTTTCTTATACTTGAAGTTTCCTTTTATATCAAATGCTGCAAAATAAGTTATGTTTACCAAAATTTGTTTTCTTTTTCTTGCTTAGCAACCAGATAGAGCCTAATTTATTTCATACAAACTGGTCATATGCAATACCTTGATGATGCCATTTTTTTTTTTGAGTCAAAGTTATGTAGCTAATTTTGTGATCAATATCGGAAAAAAAGGGTAAAGTTTTTCTCTAAGCTCTAAGGTTGCGATGTTCATAATTAGTTGTTAGGTAACGATATAGTAATTAGTAACCTCAAATAGAATAATGTAAAATAACAGAGTATTTACTTTATGCATTTTCTGTCATTTACTGCAATAATAGATCTTAGTCACGGTATATTTGTGCTAATTGTTCTCTATGTATGTAGAATCCAATTCATAGTAATCCAGAAGTGTCTATTCTTTCTTACAGATGTTTGATTTCTGATGTTGCCGTGGGCATTTTGAGGCTGTTGTAATTAGCATTCCTTCTTGACCTGGAGCCCTTTCCTCTAATTTTATTGCTGTTGGATGAGTGCCTTTCTTTGAATATTTATTTTTCTTGACTTTTAGATTAACTATGTTAACATCTGCAATGAGGGAGCCGGTAGTAGCGAAAATCTTGTTTCATGGTATAGTTGAACCTGATTGGTCTTCTTGTGATGTAAACTGTACCGGTCTCTTCTGCTTTATTACTAGTCTTTCTATATTTTTGTGTTACTATGAAAATTTAAGACAAAGAGTTATTGTAAAATATTGGAGTTAATTGTGTGCAGCCAACTTTGAAACTTTGATCATGTATTTTGGTACAGACCTGGGATATGGATGTTTCGACTTGCTAAGCTTGGCTTTCTTTTGCAATTAGATTTTCAAAATCTTGTGTTGTTTAGAATTACAGAATGCAGTTCTAACCTTCTGTGATGCCCCTCTTGGGACACTGTATACAGGGTCATTGCACCATTGTTCGAGTTGGCCACGTCGAATGGTTTGCATTATCTCGTGGTGAGATCTTTGAAAGCATGCAACGCTTTCACTTGTAAACCATTAATAAATATTAAAAGGTATATATATATATATAATATAATAATAATAACAAACGTTTTATCTCTAGTGTTTTTTTAATAATATAGTTAAACAAATGGTATAGGATGCAAAAACTAATACTTTCATCAGG
>UESW01001570.1:0-31613 GCA_900491605.1 Calamus simplicifolius | reverse complement strand
TGATATTTAGGATCGATTATTCATAAAAAAGTTTGAGGATGATGTTCAGATGATTAAGGCAAGTTAGATGAAATGAAGAAATACAACTAGAATATCATGTGATTATAGAATACCTACCAAATTAAAAGAAAATTTTAAAAGACAGCTATTAACCAGCCATGTTTTATGGTACGAAATATTGGACAATTAAAAAATTACATATAAAATAAATGTGGCTGAAATAAGAATATCGAGATGGATGTATGGTAATATAAGAAAAGATAGAATAAAATAAAATTATTTATAAAAAGGTGAAGGTAGCATCAATTGAGAATAAATTAAAGGAATGATGATTTAAATGGTTTAAACATATACAGTATAAACTAAAAAATGTACTAGTGTGAATAAGTGATTTAATACATGTAAAAGAAAAAAAAAGTAGAAGTAGACTGAAAATTACATAGAAGAAAATGATAAAGAAAAATTTAAAATCTTTGCATCTTATAAAAAATATGACTCAAAACCGAGCTGCATGGAGAAAAATGATTCATGCAGCCGATCCTAACTAGTTTAAAATTAAGTCTTTGTTGTTGTTATTGTAAAAATATAAAGAAGAAATAATTGCAAAATACAATGAATAGGTAAGTGAAATTAGAAACTTTGAGAATATTTTTTAAAGATCCAAAAATAAAGTTGGTTATTTGAATATGTCCTAGAATGTTCACAAGATCATGCTATTTTAGGAAGTCCAAAAAAATCACTGAAAAAAGATCTTTTGGTGAAAATTTGAAAATTAATCGGCAAAGTTTTCAGTAAGAAAATCTTGTCAATGCGGTTCAAAGTAGACGTGTTTTAAAAGTGTTTTAAAATGTCCACCATACCTCGAGGAATATCTGTAAAAATCCAGATGGCTGCATTTCAGAACAATAACAGGTTTGGTTGTTTCAGCTTAAGTCCTAGTTTGACTATGGTTAGGTCAAGAGAATTAAAAATAAAGATAGGTGCTTAATATACAGTCACCAACATCATGAGAATGACCTTGGAGTTCTAACAAAATCCAAAAATACCATTGGCTGCCTTCAGGGACAACAAAACTAAATAGAATTGACTTGTATTGCCAGACCAGAACATGTGGTTCGCAATTAAATTCTGCAGAAATAAAACTCAGCCATGCAGCTTATGCCATCATTTTTTCTCATTTCCTATCATCTATTAAACTATGTTCATCAGACAAATTAAAGAGATATATATCATTTCAGAATCAATCTATCAAGGAAGCTGGTGTTGTCCAAGGCATGACTCAAGGCATGCATGCAACCTTGGTGCCTTCCCTTTGACAAGGCAAGAGAACTTCATTGGCGTGCTCAAAAAGCATGCCTTATATGTACACCTTACCAAGGTGCCAAGGGATAGAAAATGTTTGCCTTCACAACCGAAATTTTTTTGTGTACATGACTGTGGATGGCCACAAGTTGTACATGTGTATTCCATGCTGCGGTGAATGTATGTTTTCGTGCTCTCTCTCTCTCTCTCTCTCTCTCTCTCTGAGTGAAACACATCAGCTTTAAGAAATTATTAAGAAGTATCTAGAGTTACATCAGTAGCCAAATAAATATGTTCACCGGGTCCTGTTAATGTGATGAAACAAAAAAATGGAAATCTCTCACTAATTGGATCACAGCTTAAGTCTGCTACTAAGTTGGGTAGAAAAGGTCAATTTAATAGACCAGGAGGAAGAGCCTGTTCTTTTTAAGGAAATAACCCCACTGTATATATTAGAGCCAAAAAGTAGAAGAAAAGCACCTAGAATAAAACAAGCCCAAGATGGCCAACCCCCAAGACCACCTATTTATGTGGAAGCAGTTCATACAGGGTGGCTCTTCAAGGATCTAAACATGCATGATTCCATATGGTCAATGATTCAACTATCTAACATTGAGCTGAGCCTTTTCTCCTATATCAAAGAAAATATTCATCCAAATTACAGAGAGAAATGGAAGATAATATGATAGTAGTAATGGTATAGTAGAAAAATGTAAAGAAGACACTACATATGCAGATGAGTGAGCAAGGATTGTACCACCCAGTATTAACCTGTACTGCCCAATTTTGAGTGGTACTATGCTGAGAGTAAGAAAAAGTATTAGTGTAGTATAGGGTGTGTAACGAATCAATAATATACTAATACAGTTTTTGGTACTAGTTTTGCAGACCTTGTGAATGAGTTTTGGTGAACAAAGTATTCCTCAATTTAAAAGAAACACTAGAATTTTTATGTAACATTTAAATTTGCTTCAAGTGAAGATTGTGAGTCCAACTTCGAAGGAAAATAAAACAAGCACCAATTGCAGCCAAAAGTGTAAGAATTCACAACCATAACATTGCAGGTTAGAGTATCACAAGCATCAAACTATAAAAACAAGGGAACTATACATTCTGACCATGCTCATGAATCCTTATAGAAACTTGAAATTATCACAAAACTTGGAAGACTTCAACAGCTTGGGGCTGCACTATCTACAAAGGGGATCATGGTAGATGAAGTGCTAACATAATATATCTGGAATATTCTTTCAGGTGACGACAAAAGATACCTGCTTCTGTTTATCTAAATTAGAAATTGAGGCAATTTTAGTATCATAATACAGGTTAGTCTAAAAGCATCAAATCCATCATTCCTAGGATCTTAGAATACAAAAATTACAAAAGTAGTTTAGTACATGTACAAACAAAATGCAAACAGACCCTTTTTATTCTTGCTTGAGAAACAGAAATACGTTGGTAGAGTACAGATGTCAACAAGTGCATACTGCAAAGATATAATTAGAGATAGAATTCCACACATCTGTTTGTAGTGCATGAAGAAGTGAACAGATCAAATAGTTGTCATCATGGCCAAAGAACAGAGTAAACCCTCACCTCATATGCTTTTATGAAGAAGTTGTGAAGAAGCTTTTCATACTTCATACGTGTTGAGCCAGACCCCACAGCACTAGCATTAAATGTAGACACTGATTTTGAATAGCATCTTCATGTGCTTCGCTTAAAACAGCCTAAAACATGTAAGGTTACTAAAGATTAATGTCCACCAGTGAGTTCAATACCTAACTGGTATCACATTTTAACTTTACCTCCTCAGCTGGTTTTGTACGATCAAAAGATGACATGTAAACCTCAACAGCAGAATCATATGCCCTATGACATTCCACTTCTTCCACACTCTGCAGAGCAAAACAACATAAATGGACACATTTCAAAGAAAAGAGTGCATATATCCTCATATCATTTGACTACCTATTAGTTTTTCATTTTGGATATTAGGTCTGTCTTGTTGCAAGGCACGGTTTTAACAGCATAGCTAAGAACACTATAAAAGAAAATGAAACAAGGGCAGAGGTATTGTCATATAAGTCATTGCTACCATCTTAGGATTATCACGTCACTCTTGCACACTTTGTTCCATGCTTAAATCTAGTATTTTCTCAAAAAGCATAACAAGGGCAACTGGTAGAGTTCTTATATGCAAAACATAATTATAGCTATCTCTAGGTATTTACTCAAACATTGATTTTGATGAATAACAAAAACCATATGAGTATATTCCTTATGTTACTAATGATTTTGATTAAGTGTTTCGGAAATATAAATCATGAATCAATCAAAATCTAAGGAAAATCGAGCTTGATCTTGAGTCTCGCTCTAAGTGTCAGATTCAGCTCTTAGAGTCGACTCTCACAGTCAAGGAGCCGACTCTAGGACGTTTCGGCATGCTCTGGCACTTTTGGTACGGACTCGAGTTGACTCCTATAGGAGCTCGAGTCGACTCGATCAGAGAGATCGTATTTCTGCGACAAGCTCGAGTCGACTCCAACAGTAGCTCGAGTCGACTTAGTCGGTTATACAGAGAGTTGCATTTTTGACGTCCAGCTCGAGTTGACTCCTGAAGCAGTTCGAGTCGACTCTTGGTGAACTTGAGCCGACTCCCAAAAAGCAAGAGTCGACCTATTTACTGGCAAAAATTCAACTTTTTGGACAACCCGTGTTCAAGCCAACTCGAGGTCTATTCAAGTCAACTCGAGCCTATCAGGAGCTGACTCTAGAACTGTTAGAGATGGCTCCAAACTTGACATTTTCCCAACGGACTTCAACGGCTCTTTCTCTATTCGTGCTAAACACTCTTCCAACTGCATATAATGGATAGTCTTCTTCTAAAAGTGGATTTAAAGGTGATTATAAGTAAGAGCCCTAGGTTGATTCAAAAAAAAAAGAGGGGAGAAAAAGAAAATAAAGAAGAAAGCTCATATTTCAAATGCCCTAGAGTGAAAAAGAGAAAACAGAGTTCAAGTGAAATCCCAAGAACCAAAGGCCATTCTTGAGGGATTTCCACCAAATCAAAAGAGAAAAAGAAGAAAAGAAGTGCCCTAGCTTCTGATTAGAGCTTCAAATCAAAGCATCTTCCAAAAGCTTCAAGTTCTATCTTGAAGAAGATCAAAAGAAGAAAAACCTATCTTCAGAAATCTTCTAATCAGGCTCCTTCTATTTCTATTTGATTATATTGTCTTATTTGCTTATTTTGGAGATTTATTTCTGCTATATTATAACTCTTCATTATCTTTGTAAGTTGATTCAATCAGGGGATTGAATCAATGGAGCAGTTTAGCCTTGTGCAAGCTAAGGAGGCTTGTGAGAGGTTTTGTACTGATGATCCTATGAAAACCAGCTGTATTCATTGTGATCCCGAGGTAAAACAACAAGTTTGAGTTGTGAGCTTGTAAAATAACTCCTCTGTAATCAGGGTGATTATAGTGATACCCAAGAGATCCTTGGGAGTGAACGTAGGTGTAGTTAACACCAAACCACTATAAAATCCCTGTGTTTGCTATGCTTGTCTCTTTACTCTTCTCTCTATCTCACACATTCTGATTAGTTTGGCCTGATTCGGAATGGTTCATGGGTTGGAATTTTTGGTCTACCTAACTAGTACGCCAACGATTTGGTACAATACACTACATACCAAACGGTACTAGCTTTTAGTATAATGAATCTTATTCCTTACCAATTTAAATTGTTCAAACTTTTAAGGCCCATTCAATACATTTAACATTCATTTATTCGCTTAACCCAATCCAACCTGTTCGCTTAAAGGGTTATGTGCGTTTGATCTAGTTACCTATTTAATAAAGAGGTCACATTGGGATTTGGATTTGATTTGTTCAATAAATGAGCTGGGTTTGGGTTCACAAAAATGTGGCCTAGCCTTTATTTGACCCAACCCATATCCAACCAGATCCAACCCATTTGCAAGTTGCTACCCCTATTTATAAGCAACTTTGAAAGCCACAAACCTAATAGGTGCATGATCCAGAAGCCAAAACATGATTGGTGTGAAGGTAAATACTAAATAATTGACAAATTTTCAATTATCATTTTGTTAAACTCAGAAAAAGGGCAAGGTCAAAGCATGTAAATGAATCTTGTGTATGTCAGTTACAAATTTCATATTCAAATTTGTCAAGGAAAAAGTGCAGCAAATAGACTTTTTTCTACTTGGTTTTTACGAATTAATGATGTGTCAATGGATGAATGCTGAAGTGCTACAAGCTAGAACATTTAGTTGCTAGAGGAAACAAGGTGTGTCAAAGTAGATAACAGCAAAATGAATTTCAGTGATGGTACGAAATTTAAATACATAATACAATTTTGCTCAACTTAAATGGAATCAATAAGTAGTTATAAAAGTTGAGGATGGAAGCTTTAGGAGGGGCTTGACGTGGAAGAGGCTAATAATGTTGCACTAAAAGTTAGCTAGAACTAGATTAATTCGTTAGAAATCATATAATAGCATGTACAGAATGTTATATTTATTATGGTCCCATAGTATGGACACAAATACAACACGATATGAACACATCGACAAGGGAAACCATGAAAAGTAGGATACCAAACAGACAGTATACATCAATGAACATATATGTGTGTATGTGTTTATGTGTATTGTATACAACATGTATATACATGGATATACATCCATATGACATAGTAAGCAATTAAAATAACATAGCCCATACTTTATACGATAACATCAACTTTAACAAGCTCATCACTTAGCCATCATTCAAATCCACATACCCCAATCTATACTTCATATTTTAATATTAAAAACCTAAAATCATACAGAGTATCCAGATTTTTTTTTAATTTTGAAAAATAAGATTTTTGCACAAGTACTGGACATGTATTGAGAAGTATTCTGCAAGTATCAATATTTGATTCACACCCTATATGGATGCAACATGTGAAGTATCCATACTTCCCAATCCTAACCATAAAGGAAATCAGTACTTTAGATGCTTATATTAATCATTAGTAATTAATGACAATGGCAATTTTTGTAATGGTGTTGAATTTTGGCTTTTCATCCAAAGAATCATACCTTAGACTTGAATGCGCATCCTCATAACAAACCCCATAATTCTTCGAAACTAAGGCCATATTGAAGAAAAGCTACCAACTTGTGTCATCTTAAACCCTATAACCAATAATGCTAGGTTTTTTCATCATACAACAACAACAAAGCCATAATCCCAAACTAGTTAAAGTCGGCCACATAAATCCTTTTTCTCTATTTAGCTCTATTCTAAGTCATATTTTTTGTAAGATGCAAAAATTTTAAGTCTTTTTTTATCACTTCCTCCATATGATTTTCGAACTATCTCTATCTCTCTTTTTCTCTACATATATCAAATCATTCTTCTACACAAATGCATCTTTAAGTTTATGTTATACATGTCAAACCATATAAGTCGTCCTTCCCTTAATTTATTCTCGATTGGAGCTACCTCTATCTTTTTACAAATGATTTATTTTCTATTTTTTTTTATATTACCACATCTATCTTAACATTCTCATTTATGTCACATTCATCTTATATACATTTATTCTTTTAATGCCCAACATTCTATGCCATAAACATAGATGGTCTTATAGCTATCTTATAAAACTTTTTTTTAATTTAGCAGATACTTTATGATCACATTATATTCCAATTACACTTCTCTATTTTATCCAACCTGCTTTAATCCTATAAATAGCATCATCTTCAATCTTTTCTTATGAATAATCAATCCTAAATTTCAAAAATGATCATTTTTAGTAACTTCATAGTCCCCAATTTGTACTCTACATTCATCTTCATTTTTAATTGCACTAAAATTACATTCTATGTATTTTGTCTTTATTCTAGTTAACCTAAAACCTTTAGATTCTAATGCATTTCGCCATAGTTCTAATTTACGATTAACTCAAGCCTTAGTTTCATCTATTAGTACTATATCATTTAAAAATATTATGCATTATGAAATATCACCCTAAATATGTCTAGTAAGCTCATTTATAACTAAAGTAAAAAGATAGGGATTAAGAGTAGATTCCTAATGTAAACCTACTGTAATAGAAAAGCCACTAATATTATTATCAATAATTCTTATACTAATAATTGCCCCATCATACACATTTTTTATTATGTTAATATATCTAACATGTACTCTTTTCTTTTCTAACACACCATAAGATTTTTCTAGGGACTCCTATTATATGCTTTCTCTAAATCAATAAAAACCATATGAAGATCTTGTTTCTTTGCTCTATACATTTCTATTAACCTCCTAAGGAGAAAAATAGCTTCTAGGATCAGTTTTTCTAACATAAAATTAGATTAATTATTTGATATTTTTGTAATACATTTTAACCTATATTCAATTACTTTGTTTCAAAGTTTTATAATATGACTCATAAGTTTGATACCATAATAATTAGAGCAGTTTTGAATATCTCCTTTATTCTTATAAATTGCTACTACAACGCTCTTCTCCATTCATTAGGCATCTTTTTAGTTTCTAAAATTCTATTAAATAAATTTTTCATCCACTTTTCTTCAGCATTACCTAAATATTTTTAAACTTCTATAGGAATCTTATTAGGTCTCACAGTTTTTTCGATTTTTATCTTTTTTATAGCCTCGTTTACTTCAAATGCCCTAATACCCTATAACTTTATCCTCAATAGAGATAATAAGGCATCCTAAATTATCTACATGCTTTTTATTTGATAATTTATTAAAATAAGTTTTTCATCTTTCTTTGATCTTTTTCTTCTTAACTAAATTTTTTTGATCATCTTTAATGCATTTAACCTAAAATATATTTCTAGTTTTTCTTTCTTACTCTTGCAATTCTATACATGTCTTTTTTTCCATCTTTACTTCCTAACTTGTGATACAATTACTTATATGCCTTACATCTAGCCTTGCATTTCGTCCTTTTAACTTCTTTCTTAACCATGTTATAGTTTTCAAGTGCTTTTTCATTCTTACAATTAGTAGTTTTCTATAGCACTCTCTTTTAGCCTTAGTTGCAAATTAAACTTTCTCATTTTACCATCAAGTTTTCTTATCATATGGTCCTTTTCTTTTTGACTCTTTTAATATCTCTATAGCTACTTTTCTAATATTATAGCCATCTCTTACCATATGGTATTAATCTCTTCATCTATACTCCATTTTTTTTCCTTCATTACACTATCTTTACAAGTTATTAATTTTACTCCTTTCAAATTTCATCACTTAATCCTTGGATTCTTATGCCTTATAGTCTTTCTCTTCCATTTTCGAATACATGCATTCATAACCATTAATTTATGTTGTGTAGTTAGATCCTCACCCAATATAATCTTGCAATCCTTACAAAACACTCGATTAATCTTTCTAATAAGGAAGAAATCTATCTAACTAGCATTATATTCACTTTTAAAAGAGATTAAATGATAGTCCCTTTTTTAAAATAAGTTTTTTTCATCATAAATTCAAAAAAAAAAAGCATGTAAAGGCAATTATCAACTCAAACTATAAATCTATCAAACAATTTCTTACTTTCCCATTTCATTTTTATTACTTAAAGTAGAAGTTTTAATAGTTAATGCTATGGTCAACATGTCCCAATCAAGTTTCTTGGCTACAATTTGCAAGTAGCTTAAAAATTACAATAGCACCTAGATGCTAGGCAGGTGCTAGGCAAGTAGCATATAGGAAACAAGGAAAAACTAAACAGTAAACAAGAGATGCAAAATATAGGCAGAAGGGGAGGAGCTAAAGAGGAGGAAGGCATGAGAAAAGGAAAAAGGGGTAGATGAGTAGAGGAAGAGACTCAGGACAAAAGTAGAATCAGTCATTTTGTGCTACCTCACACCATCACACCTATGTTGTTAAAGACCACTCACCATCACCAACCTTGCTGCTCGTCTATGGTGCTTGATCTTGATTAAGGTTGACCTTTAACCCTTAAAGCAAGCCAAGGGGCTTAACAACTTGCACCAACCCCACAATGACCAAGCCTGTCCTGCCTGGCCCCCACAAGTAATCAACCTCATATGACCTAGCCAGCCTCCCTTGACTTGCATTTGTTTGGCCCCCTTATGTGGAAACATATCTTTAAGTTTCCATCCAGGCGCCTATTATGCAGCCCAGCCACTTTTTTAAGCCACCGAAGATTTAGGTAGGGTGCTCAAGGGCCATCTCCACCCGAGTCAATGCAGATATTCAATATAAATATTTCTAAGAATGAAAGCAATAACTGCCAAGAAGATCATTTGAGGTCATATTGACGTGTTAAGCCCAAGGAATTTTTGAACCCATAGTCAACTCCTAGCTGACTCAAGAATAATCATATGCAAGTTTACACTTAGCAATTTCTTATATGCAAGAATCAAGATTCAGCTAGCAAGACATGCAACAAGACATGTGCTAGTGAATAGATGCACTCTAGTTTTAGAACCAAACAGGCAACGAATCAAATTACATGTCAACCACTACCCCCCCCCCCCCCCCCACCCAACAAAAAAAAATGTGCACCTAGAAAAAGGAAAAGAAAAGAAAAGCAAAAGAAGTAAAGTAGCACATGATTCCCCTTGACCAACTTCGACAGATATAAAATTACAACTATGGCAGAAACAATAAAAAGAGAAGAAACTTACATTAATATATAAACTTCACAATTACACAAACCTGCCATGACGAGGATCTGTCGGCACGGCTCCATTGTTGATGGCATCCAAGAATGACTGAGTGAGACCGGCAAGAACGGGACCAGTCATAACAGTAGACCCTACTTGCTTAGGTCCAGTTCGTGCAAAAACAAACTTTGTCAATGCATCCAAACCTGATTAAATTCTGGCCTTAACATGTTTAACTACACAATAAGCAGAGAACAAAGATGATAGAGGTTGGAAACAGGCAATCTATAATTCAATATAAAATAAATCATAACATGTAAAAAAATAAATAAAGCAAAGTTTAAGACTCACAGAGATTTGATCAAGGCGTTGGAGGTCATTTTCATTATTCAATGGTCGCACAAGTGTGAAACATTCCCTATCAGGGAAAAGAGAATGGATGGACTCTCTAATCTATTAAATAGTATTTATTGAATTAATCAGCATACCAACTCCAAAAAGAAAACAGTTAATAAATAACAGACAGAGCTACACCCAATGACAGGTTGTTATTTCACCTTGCCCAACTTATTTAAGTGAATGTAAATGACATATGCGTGATACCTCATTCCTTACAGATAAATCTTTCCCTCCGCCTTGAATGGGTCTCAAGGCTAACTCGAGGTAATCACGAGGAGTGATTTTCGTCATCCTCAACTAAATCTAAATATAAGTCCTAATAGTCACAAAATAAGAATATGCATCTGTTCGAAAAATACGACCTTACTTTTAAGAACATACTATGACAGTCCTGACTGACCAACCTATCAATCCGATCCTTCATCATCCGAAGATGTTTGAAAGAATGACCAAATGGGCCATCGAGCTAAGTGAGCATAATATCCGATATCAGCCACGTCCGACCATTAAACCCAAATTCTAGCAGATTTTCTCCTTGAGTACACCATTCCTGAGGATGGTTCCACTCCAGATACTTCCGAACAACCAAGGACGATGCTCTGTGACTGCTTCATGCGGACGGATCGTCTAATGCAAATGGTTCAGGCGCCAGCCTGGTTCTTACCAGTCCGAAGGGTGCAACCTTCGAGTATGGCATTCGCTTATCCTTCCAGACCTCTAATAATGAAATAGAGTATGAAGCTCTGCTTGCTGGACTTCGCATCGCCCGTGATCTCAGAATCAAAAACTGAATGCCTATCTGACTCTCAATTGGTGGCTGACCATGTACGGGGAGAGTTCGAGGTGTTAGAAATTGTATCCTAAAGCCAATCATTTGACGATTGTGCTAATGTAAATAGCATATAAATTGATATATTAATAAAAGTTATTTGACAGTTTATTCATTACAAGAACATCTTCTTAAAACTCCTAATAGTAACGAAGCCCTTAGCATCTTATTTTACAATAAAGGAGGATTTATCTTTGAAGGTCTCAAAAGAGTTTGCGACCAAATATATACTATGACAGGACCATAGTACTATCAATTATAGAACGTTGTATATCATATTTGTTGGTTGTCCTCTTAACCAATGAGTGTAGAGACACTGGTATGACATATAGGTGAAAGTGTAGGAGTACATTTCATCGAACGTGACTCATTTTCGGACAATCTGCTGTCAAGAGTTAATCCGAAAAGATATGGGTATAAGTATCCTTAAGACCTAAGGATCACAACCGGTAACTTGCAAGCAACTCATTGTACTTAGTGCCAGACTACCTAGATTTTTAATCCAGCTACGAAAGGTTACTGGTGCAGTCAAGTACTTATGGTAGTTAGTTGTGGATCAAAATGAAATTTGACCTATCCTGTTAAAAGGAGAAATTCTTATGTTTCAATTTAGCAAGACCTTGACCAAGGCACTTCATGTGAAGGTCATGATCACTAAAGTTGAAATCACTTTATGGATTTGCGGTTTAGAGTTGACAGGCTCTTAAGCCATCCTTAGCATTTATGGTTAAAAGGATGAATTATACGGTAACTATTTCTTAAGGTTCTTCGAGTTTGCTCGGCAACTCTTCGACCTATCCGAACGCCGTTCCATTGCTAGATGGGCACATCGATTAGTATAAAAAGTTATTCATATGCTACCGGCTTAGGTTCGAACCTAGAGAGTCACATGCAAGAAGCTTCCTAGGATGATCTATTTACTGATCAACGATTAAGAATCGTATATGATTTAATTAATCAATTTGATTGATTGAATTATCTCAATTGGGTTAAGTACAAGTGAATAAGATTCAATTAGGTTTAAGTCTATTAGAAGGACTAATTAATTTCAAATATTGATTTGAAATTAGACTTGATTTGGATTTAAATAGATTCAGGACTAGCCAAATTTGATTTGGGCTACTATGATCTATGTAGGTTCAATCCAATAAATTAAATCAGCTTAAACCAAAACCAAACCCAAACCCCATGTGTGAAAAAAGTTTTCTCGCATGAGGATCTCACACGATGAGATAGCTAAAATCTCATCTCATGAGAGATTAAATTCTCATGCAGAATTTAATGTATAACCTTAATCTTCTTCAAATGGTTTCTGTTGGAATTCTAAGTGTTAGAATTCATAGGTTTTCACCAAACGTCAACGTTGGAATTCTAAGTGTTAGAATTAATGTCTCAGGTTTTCACCAAACGTCAACGTTGGAATTCTAAGTGTTAGAATTCATGTCTCTGGTTTTCACCAAACGTCAGAATTCTAAGTGTTAGAATTCAATGAGCTAAAGGCTAAATTGAGCCTATAAATTAGAGGACATTCTTCATCAGATTACAACAATGATATGTTATGGATTGAAATTCTAAAGAGTTAGAACAGAAAATCCTTGTGTGATTCTGGTGTTAGCAAAAGTTTGGTGGATCCTGAAAGAAGATTCAAGTGGAAGGATTCAAGATCAGCAAAGTTGTTTTTCCATGAGCTAGGACTACCAGGAATCCGATCATTCGGGGGCTTCGCGTGGACGATACTAGAGGCCGAACGATTGAACGGCTGCAAGCACAAAGGATTTACCAATTGTTCTTAAGGTAATGATATGATCCCTATATCTTAAGGCAGACTTCAAGACAAGTAGTATGACTTCTTATCTTGAAGATCAAGATATGATCTTGATATTTTATTTATATGCATAATTTAGATCAAACGATCCTATAGTATAAGGCAAAGATATGATCTTGATGCATGTTAGATAGATTAATATTTAATCTTTAAGATTTTGCATTGATAATTGTTATCAAATTATTAAAATATGCATGCCTTGGAGGTTGTTTCTTCCTACACGAGGCTCGAGAGCCGAACATGATTCGGTATCTCAAAAGGTGTACGATCTATTCTCCCACTTTTCTGAATTTGAAGTCATTCAGGTTCCAAGGGTCGAGAATATGTGCTCCGACCTTTTATCTTGCCTGGCGACCACTGATTCGATTGATCTCCAGCGAAATTCCATCTGGAGATCCTGAAAAAGCTCAGTATTGCCAATGCTGATCGAGTGATATAGATCGAGGTCGAACCATCTTGGTTTGACCCAATTCTCAAGTATCTTAAAGAAGGGTTACTCCGGTTGACAGAAAAGATGCAAGGAGATTGAAGATGCAAGCATCTCATTTCATCCTACTCGATGACCGCTGTACAAATGATCCTTCTCTATGCCATTGCTCAAATGCCTTCGCCCATTGGAAGCCGATTATGCCCTTTGGGAGGTCCACGAGATCATCTGTGGAAGCCACCTTGGTGGCCGAGCTTTATGTCACAAAGCAGAAGGATGCCGATGATCTCGTTCGAGCCTATGACTCATGCCAACGGCATTCAAACATACAGAGTCTCTCCTCCGGTCACTTGACACCCATAATATTGAAGATGGACATCCTCGGTCCTTTTTCTCTTGCCATGGGACAAATAAAATTTCTATTTGTAGCAATCGACTACTTCACCAAATGGGTCAAGGCCGAGGTAGTTGCTTAGATAACCGAGGCTCAGGCTAGAGATTTTATATGAAGATCTATCATTTGCCGATTCGGCCTCTCACACACCATCATCATCGACAACGGAAGACAGTTTGACAATCCCAAATTTTGAGAGTTCTGTGAAGATCACAGCATCTGCCATCGGTTCTCTTCGGTTGGCCGAGATGACCAACCGAACCTTGCTGCAAGGAACTAAAGCTCGTCTCAACAGGCACGAAGCAGATGGGCAGAGGAGCATCATCACATCTTGTGGGCCTACCGGACCATCCAGAGGGCTCCCACAGGCGAGACTTCTTTCAAAATGGCCTTCAGCATGGAAGCTGTCATTCCCATGGAAATAGGGCTGCCATCGCCATGGGTGGAAAGTTATTCGAAGGAGTCGAACGATGAGCAGCTTCGAACCAATCTTCACTTGATAGAAGAAGTTAGAGAGAAGGCCCAAATCTGGATTGCAGCCTATCAACAAAGAGTAGCTCGCTGTCATTCCTTCGAGTCAAAGGGGAATCCTTCCTCCCTAGCGACCTCGTGCTCCGCAAGGCGTCTGTCTTCAAACCATTAGAGCAAAAGAAGCTATCTCCAAATTGGAAAGTCCCCAATCGAGTTGCGAAGGTCATCAGCCCAACACTTACAAGCTCCAGGACGAAAAATCTATTCCTCGAACGTGAAATTCAGACAACCTCCAGAAATATCATCAGTAAAGTATGCTCCTACCATACTCACCCTACTTACAATAATGAGATTTTACTTTTAAATCACATTTTTATGCTTCGACCAATCTTTCCCAGAGTCTTTGAAGAGATAGGTTTCATTCGACTACCGGTTTACGGGTCCCCCAATGAAGCCTCGGTAGGACCGAGTGATATCTCTCCAAATCTCGGTAGGGCCGAGCGATTTCTCCGTACCTTGGCAATGCTAAGTAAGATATAATCTCTCTCTGAACCTCGGCAGGACCGAGCGATTTCTCATACCTTGGCAGTGCCAAGTAAAATATAATCTCTCTCCGAACCTCGATAGGGTCGAGCGATTTCTTCGTACATTAGCAGCGCCAAGTAAAATATAATCTCTCTCGAACCTTGGCAGGGCCGAGCAATTTCTCCGTACCTTGGCAGTGCCAAGTAAAATATAATCTTTCTTCAAACCTTGATAGGGCCGAGCGACCTTTGTACCTTGGCAGTGCCAAGTAAAATATAATCTCTCTCTAAACCTCGACAGGGCCGAGTGATTTCTTCGTACCTTGGCAGTGCCAAGTAAAATATAATCTTTCTTCAAACCTCGGCAGGGCCGAGCGACCTCTTCGTACCTTGGCAGCGCCAAGTAAAATATAATCTTTCTCTGAACTCGCAAGGCCGAGCAATTTCTCCGTACCTTAGCAGCGCCAAGTAAAATATAATCTTTCTCCGAACCTCGGTAGGGCCGATTGATTTCTCCGTACCTTGACAGCGCCAAGTAAAATATAATCTTTCTCCGAACCTCGGCAGGGCCGAGCGATTTCTCCGTACATTGGCAACGTCAAGTAAATATATTCTTTTTTTAAGCCTTGGCAGGACCGAGTGATATCTTTTCGAACCTCGATAGGGTCGAGCGACTTCTCCGTACCAGATAAAATATAATCCGACTCCAAGCCTTGGTAGGACCGATCAATTTTCCCAAGCCTCGATAGGACGGAGTCATTTTCTCAAGCTTTGGCATGGCCAAACCATGTCAATAAATCAAGTAAAAGCTTTCGAGGATATTCGGCATGACCAGACTCTCATCAAAAGCCAACAAAGCTACCTAGGTCTGGCTCCAGCCTAAGATAAATCATGCACTCTACCCTTAAAGAGCCAATATTATTTGATGCGCATCGACAAGCTTAAATCGAACCATTTAGCGAAAAGTTAAATCTCTAAAATGCTCCTGACATATGAGTATCGGACACGACCATCTTCCTTAGTGAAAAGATCCCCTAATGGCTGTTCGCATATCTCGGCAAGACCGAGTCTTTACCCCGCATCCTTCGATCCAATGTATATAGAGATTTGCACGTCGAAAAAATACAAAAATGATATATTGGGAAAACTTGCACTTCACAAAATATAGAAGCAAAATAAAAAAGAGATAAAAATGCAAAAGGAAAAAGCACTTTTATTTCAACAACATTTTATTACAAAAAGTTACAGCCTCTTGCAAGGCATTACAAGTGCATTACAGCATAGAAAATACATAGAGAACAAAGGAAAGAATAACAGAAAATATTCAAACAGACAAGTTCGGCCAACGATGCTGCTTCAACATAGCTTCTGCCCATGATTCAAAGAAATCAAAAAAGACAACTCTGTCGAGCTGTGATCCCCGAATCTTTGAGCAATCATGTAGAGAAAAGAAGAAACCTAAGAAACTTACCTTCAGCTTTCTGAAGTATAGAATCCCTCAGAATGCAGGGATATGGCCAAACGCCACCATGGAAGATGAAAAGCCTCAGGAAGAAGAGGCTTAGCGATGAAGGTACCATGGTTGATGGAAAGCCTGTGGAAACCATAACCCATCAACAACTGCATTTTCAGTGGCCTTTATGGTTCCACAATGGATGGACGAGGCCAAATAGCAAGCGTCCATGTGCGCTTTCCATATGACCTCTATCCCCCTTCTGCGCTTTGCATATGACCTCCATGACTCTTCCCTTGAGGATGACTTTTTTCAGCAACTTCTTCATCACCCCAACTATTGAGGCCAGGCCAAACCTCGAAAGAAAAAACCAACCTCACAGGTCTCAACTTCAGCATGAGAAAAGCCATGAAAGTCTCTTTCTGCTTGAGGACTTTCCCGGGTATGCTCATGCCCCTTCTGCTCTCTTCCTTTTTATAGACACTAAACGGAAAACAACCATTAATGAAAGGGGAACTTCAAAACCCAGGATGCCATAACCGCGCCACAATCAAGACCACGTGGCAATACCTTAACGGAACTCGATACTTTCTGAGGTATACTGGAGATATTCCTTATGCCGCAATAAAAGGCAGAAGATTTCCTCTCGATTTAGGATCAAGGCCTTAAATGCAAAGAGTTACTTATAAATCCTCGAGATACGAATAAGCTTGGAAAAACCCCCATGGAAAATGATGCGGTCCAATAGCAATCGAATGCTTAGCGTATGAAAAGCAAGCTCATATCGAAAAAGACAAGGCATTAAATATGAAATGAATGCCCTGGAAAAAATAAGATATGCTTCGGCAAAGCTGAATTATCCTACTTCGGTGAAGCCGAGCTATTATCCTACTTCGGCAGAGCCGAGCTATCCTTTACTTCGGCCAGATCCGAGCTATTATCCTACTTCGGCAAAGCCGAGCTATCCTTTACTTCGGCTAGAGCCAAGCTATTATCCTACTTTGGCAAAGTCGAGCTATCCTTTACTTCGACCAGAGCCGAGCTATTATCTTACTTCGGCAAAATAGAGCAATGGTCTACCCCGATGGGTTTGGTCAGGTCAGCCTCGACAGGATCTCCTTCAACTTCAATAAAGTAATCAAAACTTTTCTAAGAGTTGGTTCGTTTGCCCAGCTTTATATAAGCTAAGCTCGAGTAAACCATGGGCGAATCAAATAGACTGTTTAGCATAAAGCTTAAACAAAGAAAAATATGAAACTAAAGATTTATTCATAATGATGCGGCCAGATGAGACTTTATTAAATCCTCCTCAATTACAAGAAGAAAAAAAAATTACAAAGACAGTCTTCAAGGATCAGGATCAGCCTCGGAGGCAACCCCGGCAACGCTTGGGGATGGCTGACTTGGTTCGCATACTTCGAATGTGCTAGAAGAGGAGCCTTGGGTTCCTCGGCGATAGGCTGATGGCCTTCTTCCCTTTGGCTATCCATCCCCAAATTCATGGCTCGACCGTACCAAAAATGGTTTCAAGATCGATATCTGAAATCTCTTCATACTCAGATAGCTCGGTCCCTGGTGTCTGAGCGTCATAATAATCAACTTCTAGAAATGGGAGATCCAACTGGATATTTCTGAGAGATTTTTGCCCGTGTTTCTTCTTTTCCCATACCGGAATGCATCGGCACAAGCTGCCTTGTGCTCATCCAAAAACTGAGTCGAATTCTTATATTCCTCTACAGCCAAAGTAGCCTGTCCCTTGGCTTCGACCACCTGACCTTCCATCTCAGAGCATCTCTGGTGACTCGAGGCCAGCTCCTCTCTCAAAGCCTTCAATTTTTCTAAACTTCAGAACCCATTCTACTCACCTGAAAACACAAAATCGATCAGAGTGATGAAAATTAACGAAGAAAAAAATGTGAAAAGAAGTAGGGGAATGCCATACGTCCTCTTCCCGCTGAGACATTCTCGTGTTCAGCTCCTGGAGTTTGTCGATGGCCTTCAGTTTATCATCCCTATACTGGTGCATCTTCTCCTTGAGGTCGTTGACCTCGACTGTCTCTCTTCTACCTCTAGCTGAGACTGAGCGAAATCAGAGATGAGTTTCACTATTTGATCATGATGCCACCTGGATCTGTTCACCTCCTATGCAAGCCTTTGTTCAAGCCGACAATCTGATCTTGCTGCCGCTGATATCTGCTCTCCTCCTCATTGAGCCTTTTATTTAAGCTGCTTCTCTCGTTAGCAAAATGCCTATGAGTGTCATTCCATTTCTCATCAAAAATCTTCTTCAGGGACTCCACCTTCCGAGCATGCTTGAATCTACACTGCGATAACTCCGATCGAACCTTATCAGCTAGATCGCGAGCCCCTCTGAGCTCACTGGCCTTAGCCTGGAATCTGGATGCTCGCTCCAAAACGATTTGCTGGCCATGCTCTAGTTCTTCTATGTTCCTTTGAGCTATACTCAAAGCTTTGGAAAGTTTCTCAGTCAATCCCAGTCTTTTCTGAAGATCAGCAACCTCCCTCCTAGCTTGAGCGCAGGCTCCCATGACTAGTTTTAGATGATGGCACAGTGACCTCGTTATGATAGCACTATGTAAGTAAACTTTTAGTAGTAAGGTCGGATTGAACTACTCTTTAAAAATAGAATGTCTCGAGGTTCCTACTTACCCGGGAGGTGTATGTTGACGCTATCTTAGTAAGCGTGTGGTTGTCGACTTCGAACAAAACTCAATGCTGCTCGGCAGGCATCACGCTCAAATGCTGCAAAAATGATGTCCTCTCGGCTGAGGGGTCATTCATCTTATATAAAACAGATCGCATCAGCGCAGCCACTGTCTCATCAATATCTGGGTTAAGCGAACTTAGCGTTAGAAGGTTGACTTGTGAAGTTTCGATCCAGGAACCCTGGTTCGCCTCGCCTCCTTGGCCAAAGCTTCAACGTGGGAGGCTTCAGCTCGAGAAATCTCGACTTGCTTGCCTTTTCCTTTGATACCTCGGTTGGGGAATCCTCACTTCGGGCTTCTTCCTTTTCTAAAAGCCCTTCTTGACCTTGGGCCCCTGCTCCACTTCCTCCATCCTCGTCGGTACTTTGGCCTCCCCCTCGATCTCCCTCAATCCTTCGGAGGATGTCCTTCAACAGGAGGCTCCCCTTGTGCCTCAACATCCATAACCACTCCTCTCACCTCCTCGATTAGAGCTAAGGGCACCCCTATGTGAGAAGATGGTGATTTAGGACTGCTAGCCCCCTTCAAGCGTGGTTCTTCATCTTCGAACGGAGGGGCTATCGACCCGATTGGCGGTGACTCATCCGAGTCATCTAGTATCACCATTATTGGTGAACGGAGTGCCTCGATGATCTCCCCCTCGACTGCTATCTCACCTTAAACCATCTGTCCCTCTTCTATCATTGGTTCCCCCTCTAATAGGGGAGACTTGTCCTTTGTTGTTGGCACCACTATCTCCGCTGCCGCCAGCACTGCCGTCTCCTTCTCCTTTGGCGCAGAGGATTGCCGATCAATCTCAACTCGCTTCGTCTCCTTTGAGTGCGATGTAGAAAGATGAGGTTTCTTCTTAGACTTGCACCTCTTAGAGCCGGATCTCCTCCGACGCTTGCCTAGCTCCCCCTTCATTTGCCTCATGAACTCTGACCTTTCGACTGCAGACCCAACAGAGGATAATTTAGCCTATGACTAGATCGCCAAGATATAACTAATATGGAGAAAGAACAAAAGCCTATTTTGAGGGTCGACCGAGCTAAGCCCGGCGACAAAAAGGGCATCCTCTACCAAGAGATTGCTAGCCGAAAATATCCGGCCATTGCGAAGGGTGAGCAAATCCTTCTTTTCATGCTCGGATAGCTCTAGATGAGCCTCCGAGTCCTTTGCATAATCCATCCATACTCTGAGAAAATCAGAACCAATGTTCCCTTGGCAATAAAGAATCGGGATTTTTATTCCTTTATGGAGGATGGATTGTCTGTTATTATCTTGAACGACTTTTGAGGCCCGATATAGGGCACTCAGAGCTCCTCCCGGAGACCAAACTATAGCAGACCCGGAACATGGAGAGAGTCATTGTTATCCCAATACGGCTGCACATCGATATGAACCCGATGATGTTGCGCCAACAGTTTGGAGCCACCATTGTTGGACATATATTGTAAAATCTCATTATTTTCTTCACCAACGGATGGAGGGGGAATCGGAGACCTGCTCTTAGGCTCTCTTCATAAAGAAAGACCCCACATCCTAGCCGCTCTGAAACTCTTTGTTCAAGTTGTGATAAACATAGAGGGACATCTTGAGGAACTCGGTACCTTTGGCGAACTCTGTCCAAGTTCTCCATGGTCATTACAGAAGCTACGTCGCTCGGACTCTTCATATTTTTGAGTTGAAAAGAGCAAACTCTGAATAGGGTTGCAAGAATCTGGAGGGGCGAGCCTTCAAAGAAGAAGCAGGAAGATAATGCGGTGGGGGATAACTCCCCTCAACCCTCTTTTTAAACCATCATGGTGGAAGGGCAACGTACCATCAAAAGGATCCCTAAATTTGTGAATCGCCAGCTCAGACACTCCAAGCGCTGGGACTTGCCATGTGTTGCTCTCCCAATATTCTATGAAGAAACGAGGGGTTTCCGCTTCATCCACCGAGAGAAATGATGGAACGGCAACGCGGTATTTATGAGACCATCATTACACGCCCCTTCGAGTCCTCCCATCCGAGTGAGGCTATCTAAGACTCTACTCCCTATGCCTGAATTTATACATCGGACTAGGAAGTGGGGGGCATGTGATGAGGGGGGCATATGATGAGGGGTAAAATCATCGTCATGTCAACATTCGTGCACACGACAAAAAGGTTGAGATTATCTTTGATCTCTGATCCGCCAGCTGTCATATCCAGAAAAGAATAAGGCTGATACACCTTGGCAACATCAAGCCATCCCATACATCGGTAAGACCGAGCCATTTTCATACCTCGACAAGATCAAGCCACTCTCATACCTCGGCAAGACCGAGCCATTTCCATACCTCGGCAAGACCGAGCCACTCTTATACCTTGGCAAGACCGAGCCATCCCATACCTTGGCAAGATTGAGTTATTCTCAGCCTCGGCAGGACCGAGCTATTTTCATGCCTCGGCCAAGCCAGAGCACCTCTAAACCTCTATGGAACTAAGTGCAAAAAATTTAAGTTCAGGATAACCTGACGAGATTCCAATCACGTGAATCCCAACTATCCTAAGTAAAGGAAAAAAGCCAAACGTGACCTAGAGCCTATAAGGCATCGAATCTCAAAGCACCAGTCAGCCTCTCTAACCGTTGATTCTCTAACTAACCGGATTTGAAAGCTACCGGCCTTATAACAAACTTGATTCAAATTGGATTTGAATCATTACGGTTTCGAAATGGTTTCGAATCCCTTACGACACGCTCAAGAAATCAAGTAGTTGTTGCCACCACCTTGGTAACCTATATATATGCTCGTCCTAAAGTCTCCCAGGTACACTCACTCTTTCACTAAAAAACTCCATTGAAGCTCAACTCGAGCTCTCCGACTCTTCGAGAGGCCATTCTTAAGGGACTCTTCTGTAAGAGCCTTCTCCTCATATCTACTTGCTGTGAATCTTTACTAACTTGGACATCGAAGGGTCTTCTATAGAGGCTACCCCTGACACTCTCTATGCGAGAACTGTCTTGTAGGTTTCATTTGGACGAGAGATTAGCGTTCAGATTTGAAGTTAGGCCGCACTCGAGTTGGAGAATGGATTTTTGCAACAACACTAAGTATAAATCTAATTATCTTCTTCATAGTTGAATCCAGCTTATTAATTTTAAAAATATAAAGTAAAAAAAATAAGGTGATTTTATACAATTATATAGATTTAAAGATAAAAAAGAAAGATGATCGAATTTTAAATTTGATCATATTTAAACATAGTCAAGTTTAACTCTCTATCTTTTATATATATATATAATTAATGGCCCCATATTATACTTCCCTTAATTATCAAATCAATGCTTCAGGAGCCTTGTTCCATGTTCTAGGAGATAATCAATTCTGCCTCATTTTTTTTCAGATAAGTCAGAGTCAATGAGGTTGATTTATTTAGATGATTACCAAAATTGGAGGCATTAAAAGATGATATAGATTTATTAAGAAGCTAAACAAAGTTGGAGACAAAAAGGGCCAATGTTCAACCAGAGAGGATCAGAATAAAAAATATATAAAAAGAAAAAATACTAAAATATATTTTATATTAAAATAGAAGAAAAAAATATGAAGATATCCATTTTGTATTAAAACAGTATTTTATTCTTACATCAGTCCTTTCTTTGGAAAAAAAAGTTTTTTTATAGAAAGATTACTTTTGTCTCTCTTTATGTTTTGGATTGGAACAAATCATTATAATTCATCTGTATCTAGATCGATAAAAATAAAATAATTTTAAAGTTAGATATATTTAAATATAGTTGAATCTAATAATATATATATATATAATAAAATAATTTTAAAGTTAGATATATTTAAATATAGTTAAATCTAATAATATATAATAAATGGTTTCGTATCCTACTTTCATTACTTATCATGGCGGAGCTTTAAGAGCTTTATTTCAGGAGTTCTACCTCAAATGTTTTTTTAAGATAAGTCATAGTTCAATGAGGTTGATTTGTTTAGAATCTTTTCAAAATTAAAGATATTGAAGGTGAGATGGATTTATTTAGAAGCTGATCAAAATTAGAGACTATAAAAACAAAAACAGGTCAAGGTTCAACAAAAGAAGATCAGAGAATTCTGAATTGAAAGTTACCACCATAAATGAGTAAGAATGAAGAGGATATAAATGAATACGGAGGAGATATTGCTCGTGAAAGAGTGAGAAAAGAAGAACATAAATCATGAAAGTTAAGAATAAGATGGTTTTATGGCTTAAAAATATTTTTAAAATATCAAAGATAATTTTTAATAAATTTTGAAAGTTATTTTTAAAATAAAATATAAAAATAAGATAATCGAGCATCTTGTTTGCATCAAAATTTCAACATTTTATTTTAAAAGTAATAAAAAAAGTGACATTAGATTGAGGGCATTTTATTGGTGAATAACTTGCAGCAGGAAGATAGGGGAAGAATCCCAGCCTTCCATTTGTTGGGTCTGGATTTCAGATTCCCTCACTCTTAACGCATCTTATCACCATCTACATCATAATCATATTCTTTGCAAAAGTTAATTTTAATATTTGTTGCCGCTGAAATCCGTCCTCCGGCTCGGGCGCGATCGGGCTGCAGCGTGGCTCCCTCCTAGGCGGACCTGCAAGATAGTCCTCACGCAAGAGGCGTTGGGGGTGGCCCTCTGCGGAAGACCCTCCGACGCCCAAGTCAGTGGAGACCAGCGATCAACAAATATGGGGAGAAGGATCCCCTAGGAAGAGTTCCTCCGAGCTCTCGTGGGAGCTTTCATGGCGGAGTGTGAGAACTATGAATGAAAAATGGGCATAGAATAGCCGTACCTAAGAGGCTTGAGGGTGGTAGTATTTATAGGCGGTCACCTGACTTCTTGGACGTGCTCTGGATGAGGTCTGAAAGTTGTTGGGATTCAAAACGGATTCGAATCAGGTTATTACAGGGCCGGTAGGATCCATATCTGGTTAGTTAGAGGATCGACGGCTGGGAGGCGGGGAGAGCTGGCCGATGGCTCGAGACTCAGTGGCTGCGTGGTTCCTAGGCCACTATTGTAGGTCCTAGGCCATGTTTTGGCATGATTCCTTGTCTGGAATCTTATTCTGTTACAGTGAATTTGAACTCTCCCGCGCCAGATTCCGCAGAGGTGTTGTGGTTCAGTCATCATGGCTGGCGAAGGCTCGGCGGAGGTAGGTACCGAGGCATAAAGGGCGAACGTGGCAGCCATAAATGCCTTAATGCAGGAAAAAAAATAAGGCATTGAATGCCTTAAAGCAGGTGGATATATGTGGCCTTTATGAGGTCATAAATGCCTTGATGCAAAAGACATAGCATGGTTGCGGAGGCCGAACTATATTTGCCGAACTATATTTGCCTAGCTATATTGGCTGAGCTATGCTAAAGCTGGCTGATGCTGAGGCTGGCCGAGCTATGCTGGCCGAGCTATGTTGGCCGAGCTATGCTGAAGCTGGCGGAGGCTGAGGCTGGCCGAGCTATGCTGAAGCTGGCTGATGCTGAGGCTGGCCGAGCTATGCTGGCCGAGCTATGTTGGCTGAGCTATGCTGAAGCTGGCTGATGCTGAGGCTGGCCGAGCTATGCTGGCCGAGCTATGCTGAAGCTGGCTGAGGCTGAGGCTAGCCGAGCTATGCTGGCCGAGCTATGCTGAAGCTGGCTGAGGCTGAGGCTGGCCGAGCTATGCTGGCCGAGCTATGTTGGCCGAGCTATGCTGAAGCTGGCTGAGGCTGAGGCTGGCCGAGCTATGTTGGTCGAGCTATGGTGGCCGAAGTATATTTGCCGAACTATTTTCCGAGGCATGTTGGCCGAAGTATGCTTTCTCCTCTCTTTTTATTCCATTAAATGCTGCCTAAGTCATTATGACCGTTTCTGCACCATTAAATGCTCCAGCCTATTGATTTGACTGACATATATTAATGAGGGGGCCCTTGGGAGAAACCCACGCACATGACGTGACCCCCTTTTTTCCCTCTTGTTCTCTTTCTTCATTATGAGGAGACTCTTGTTGCTAGAATCTCATGCTAGCCGGCCAGCTGGCGAGCAGGGCATTTGGATTGGGCGTGACCCCATCGCCGATGTGAGTGGTCAACAATGCAATGATGATTTTATCCCTTAAAATATGTCAGTCAAATCAATAGGCTGGAGCATTTAATGGTGCAGAAACGGTCATAATGACTTAGCCAGCATTTAATGGAATAAAAAGAGAGGAGAAAGCATACTTCGGCCAACATGCCTCGGAAAATATAGTTCGGCAAATATACTTCGGCCACCATAGCTCGGCCACCATAGCTCGGCCAGCCTCAGCCTCAGCCAGCTTCAGCATAGCTCGGCCAACATAGCTCGGCCAGCATAGCTCGGCCAGCCTCAGCCTCAGCCAGCTTCAGCATAGCTCGGCCAGCATAGCTCGGCCAGCCTCAGCCTCAGCCAGCTTCAGCATAGCTCGGCCAGCATAGCTCGGCCAGCCTCAGCATCAGCCAGCTTCAGCATAGCTCAGCCAGCATAGCTCGGCCAACATGCCTCAGCAAATATAGTTCGGCCAACATGCCTTGGCAAATATATTTCGACAAATATACTTCGGCCAACATAGCTCGGCCAGCATCAGCCAGCTTCAGCATAGCTCAGCCAACATAGCTCGGCCAGCATAGCTCGGCCAGCCTCAGCATCAGCCAGCTTCAGCATAGCTCGGCCAGCATAGCTCGGCCAGCCTCAGCCTCAGCCAGCTTCAGCATAGCTCGGCCAACATAGCTCGGCCAGCATAGCTCGGCCAGCCTCAGCATCAGCCAGCTTCAGCATAGCTCAGCCAATATAGCTCGGCAAATATAGTTCGGCAAATATAGTTCGGCCTCCGCAACCATGCTATGTCTTTTGCATCAAGGCATTTATGACCTCATAAAGGCCACATATATCCACTGCTTTAAGGCATTCAATGCCTTATTTTCTTCCCTGCATTAAGGCATTTATGGCTGCCACGTTCGCCCTTTATGCCTCGGCACCTACCTCCGTCAGCCATGATGACTGAACCACAACACCTCTGCGGAATCTGGTGCGGGAGAGTTCAAATTCACTGTAACAGAATAAGATTCCAGACAAGGAATCATGCCAAAACGTGGCCTAGGACCTACAATAGTGGCCTAGGAACCACGCAGCCACTGAGTCTCGAGCCATCGGCCAGCTCTCCCTGCCTCCCAGCCGTCGATCCTCTAACTAACCAGATATGGATCCTACCGGCCCTGTAACAACCTGATTCGAATCCGTTTCGAATCCCAACAACTTTCAGACTCATCCAGAGCATGTCCAAGAAGTCAGGTGACCGCCTATAAATACTACCACCCTCAAGCCTCTCAGGTACGGCTATTCTATGCCCATTTTTCATTCATAGTTCTCACACTCCGCCATGAAAGCTCCCACGAGAGCTCGGAGGAACTCTTCCTAGGGGATCCTTCTCCCCATATTTGTTGATCGCTGGTCTCCACTGACTTGGGCGTCGGAGGGTCTTCCGCAGAGGGCCACCCCCAATGCCTCTTGCGTGAGGACTATCTTGCAGGTCCGCCTAGGAGGGAGCCCACGCTGCAGCCCGATCGCGCCCGAGCCGGAGGACGGATTTCAGCGGCAACAGATTGGCGCTAGAGGAAGGGCCTCAAGTCCTGTTAAACTTGAAAAAAGGAGACAAGGATCTCGATCTGGAAGAGAACCTCTCCAATGGCTAATCGGAGAAGAGCAACTTCTGAAGCCCAGGACCAGGTCGCCTCCCAGAGACCCGATCCGATGAGTATCGTGGCACTGCCGCCGCCACCAGCTGAGACTCCGTCGCCACCAGCTGTCCCAGTGACCCAGAACCCGTTCGCCACACTGGTCCAGCAGGTCCAGGCCCTGACCCGTCTAGTTCAGGAGCGCCGTACAGCTCCCCATCCTGTTATAGCTACCCCAGCTCCATGCCTCCCAGAAGAGGCCGCAGCTCCTCTTCTCCAGCCACTTCTTCTTCTGATCCGCATGGAGTTGTGGACCCCCATGTCGACCTAAGGAGGCCAGACTAGTCCCGCAAGGGGGCTGCGACAAGGATCTCCCCAGATCTCGGCGGGCCCGATCCATCTCTCCGGTGTCCTCTCACCATGACTCGACGCTGTTCCGCCTTCTCCCTGCCTTGGCACAACAAATCGGCTTCCATAGCCGAACTATGCGCACCAAGGCATTTATGGCCTCAGAAAGGCCATGTGCATCTACCTGCATTTAATGCCTTATCTCCTTCCATCATTAAGGCATTTATGGCCGCCGCGTTGCCCCCTAGGCACCTTTTGCGTGAGGAAGGATGGCGTCATAAAGCCAAGACAAGGAGTTCTTGACTCCATGCTTCATAAAGTCCAACGTCCAGCTTCAACCTCGGCCAGTGGATCTACCGCACCACACAGAGAGTTCCCACAGGCGAGACCCCTAGAAGCTGTCATCCCCGTGGAGATAGGACCCCCTATCCGCGGATGCTATCATGCCTCCAGAGTCAAAGGGAGATCCTTCTCGCCCGGTGACCCTGTTTCCGGAAAGCATCTGTCTCTAAACCGCTGGAGCAAGGAAAGCTGGCACCAAACTGGGAAGGCCCGTACCAAGTAGCGGAGACCATTGGACCGGGAACCTACAAGCTGCAAGATCTAAACGAAAGTCTGTCCCCCGGACGTGGAACTCGGACAATCTCCGTAAGTATTATCAATAGGGTATGTCCTCTATAAGTCCATTTTGATATGCCTTATTATACTTCCTATCGGCACGTATTTTTGTAATTTGCAATGTGAATCATCACACATTATGTTGCCAAAGATTGCGAAAAGAAACAGGTGCTGCTCACCAATCCTCGACACGATCGAGTTGCCTATTTGCACAGGAAATCTTCGAACCTCGGCAGGGCCGAGCAACAAATTCTCCGAACCTTGGCAGGGCCAAGTAAAAATCTCCGAACCTCGGCTGGGCCGAGCAACAATTCTCCGAACCTCGGCTGGGCCGAGCAATAAATCTCCGAACCTCGGCTAGGCCGAGCAATGATCTCTGAAGCCCCGGCCAGAGCCGGAGTGCATCTCTTATTACCAGAATCCCCGGCCAGAGCCGAAGTGCGTAAGCCCGGTTAGAGTCGGAGTGCATCTCTCATTATTGGAAGCCCCGGCCAGAGCCGGAGTGCATCTCTTATTACCAGAAGCCCCGGCCAGAGCCGAAGTGCGTAAGCCCCGGTTAGAGCCGGAGTGCATCTCTCATTATTGAAAGCCCCGGCCAGAGCCGGAGTGCATCTCTTATTACCAGAAGCCCCGGCCAGAGCCGAAGTGCATAAGCCTCGGTTAGAGCCGGAGTGCATCTCTCATTATCAGAAGCCCCGGCCAGAGCCGGACTGCATCTCTCACTATTGGAAGCCCCGGCCAGAGCCGAAGTGCGTAAGCCCGGCCAGAGCCAGAGTGCATCTCTTATTACCAGAACCCCCGGCCAGAGCCGAAGTGCGTAAGCCCGGTTAGAGCCGGAGTGCATCTCTCATTATCGGAAGCCCCGGCCAGAGCCGGAGTGCATCTCTCACTATTGAAAGCCCCGGCCAGAGCCGGAGTGCATCTCTCACTATTGGAAGCCCCGGCCAGAGCCGAAGTGCGTAAGCCCCGGTCAGAGCCGGAGTGCATCTCTTATTACCAGAAGCCCCGGCCAGAGCCGAAGTGCGTAAGCCCCGGTTAGAGCCGGAGTGCATCTCTCATTATCGAAAGCCCCGGCCAGAGCCAGAGTGCATCTCTCACTATTGGAAGCCCCGGCCAGAGCCGAAGTGCGTAAGCCCCGGCCAGAGCCAGAGTGCATCTCTTATTACCAGAAGCCCCGGCCAGAGCCGAAGTGCGTAAGCCCCAGTTAGAGCCGGAGTGCATCTCTCATTATCGGAAGCCCCGGCCAGAGCCGGAGTGCATCTCTCACTATTGAAAGCCCCGGCCAGAGACGGAGTGCATCTCTCACTATTGGAAGCCCCGGCCAAAGCCGAAGTGCGTAAGCCCCGGCCAGAGCCGGAGTGCATCTCTTATTATCAAAAGCCCCGGCCAGAGCCGAAGTGCATCTCTCACTATTGGAAGCCCCGGCCAGAGCCGGAGTGCATCTCTTATTACCAGAAGCCCCGGCCAGAGCCGAAGTGCGTAAGCCCCGGTTAGAGCCAGAGTGCATCTCTTATTATCGGAAGCCCCGGCCAGAGCCGGAGTGCATCTCTTATTATCAAAAGCCCCGGCCAGAGCCGGAGTGCATCTCTTATTACCAGAAGCCCCGGCCAGAGCCGAAGTGCGTAAGCCCCGGTTAGAGCCGGAGTGCATCTCTCATTATCGGAAGCCCCGGCCAGAGCCGGAGTGCATCTCTCACTATTGGAAGCCCCGGCCAGAGCCGAAGTGCGTAAGCCCCGGCCAGAGCCAGAGTGCATCTCTTATTACCGAAAGCCCTGGCCAGAGCCGGAGTGCATCTCCTATTTATCTAAAACCTCGGCCAAGACCGAGTGACATATCAGAACCCTCGGCTAAAAGCTAAGGAAGTTTGTTATTAATCTTGAAGGCTCAGCTACAACCAAGTAACGGTCTCCGAACCTTGGTGGCGCCAAGTAAAATATAATCTTGAAGGCTCGGCTACAACCGAGTAACGGTCTCCGAACCTTGGCAGCGCCAAGTAAAATATAATCTTGAAGGCTCGGCAACACCGAGTAATTTATTATTATTTGAAGCCTCGGTCACAACAGAGTAGCATTAATATTGGAAGCCTCGGTTACAACCGAGTAGCATCTTGGAAGGCTCGACAACACCGAGTAATTTATTTGGAAGCCTCGGTCACAACCGAGTAGCATCTTGGAAGGCTCGGCAACACCGAGTATTTTATTATTTGAAGCCTCGGTTACAACCGAGTAGCACCTTGGAAGGCTCGGCAACACCGAGTAATTTATTATTTGAAGCCTCGGTCACAACCGAGTAGCAATTAATATGTGAAGCCTCGGTTACAACCAAGTAACACCTTGGAAGGCTCGGCAACACCGAGTAATTTATTATTATTTGAAGTCTCGGTCACACCGAGTAGCATCTTGGAAGGCTCGGCAACACCGAGTAATTTATTATTATTTGGAAGCCTCGGTCACAACCGAGTAGCATCTTGGAAGGCTCGCAACACCGAGTATTTTATTATTTGAAGCATCGGTTACAACCGAGTAGCACCTTGGAAGGCTCGGCAACACCGAGTAATTTATTATTTGAAGCCTCGGTCACAACCGAGTAACAATTAATATGTGAAGCCTCGGTTACAACCGAGTAACATCTTGGAAGGCTTGGCATCACCGAGTAATTTATTATTTGAAGCCGATTACAACCAAGCAGCAATTAATATTTGGAAGCCTCGGTTACAACCGAGTAGCATCTTGAGAAGGCTCAGCAACAACCGAGTAATATATTTCTAAAGGCTCGGCAACAACCGAGTAATAAATTTCCAGAGCATCGGCCAAAGACCGAGTAATATATTTCTAAAAGCTCGGAAACAACCGAGTAATAAATTTCCAGAGCATCGGCCAAAGACCGAGTGATATTTCTGAAGGCTCGGCAACAACCGAGTAATAATTTATCCATAAAGTATGCTCTTTCTAAACCCATTTTTATTCATTGAATTAACTTCAGTTTTTAAGGCCTGCGAAATTTTTTAAAACTCTCCTTGAAAGTCACAATGAGAAACGGTCATAAAAAGCCCTGGCCAGAGCTGGAGTGCATCTCTTATTATCAAAAGCCCGGCTAGAACCGGAGTGCATCTCTTATTCAAAAGCCCCGGCCAGAGCCAGAGTGCATCTCTTATTATCAAAAGCCCCGGTCAGAGCCGGAGTGCATCTCTTATTATCAAAAGCCTCAGCCAGAGCCGAAGGGCATCACCTATTAACAGAAACCTCGGCCAAGACTGAGTGACATGTCGGAACCCTCGGCTAAAGCCGGAGGGAATTTCTTATTGATCTTCAAAAGCCCCGGCCAAAGCCGGAGTGCATCTCTTATTATCAAAAGCCTCGGCCGAAGACGGAGTGATATATTTCTACAGCCTCGGCCAATCCGAGTGATACAACACTAAAGCTTCATCCCAGCCGGATAATTTCTCGGACACTCTAGTGCAACTAAAGCACCTATTTTACTTCAGCAAGAGGGCCGCCCAGGCCTTTCTCTAACCACAGATAAATACTTCCTCTACAGAGGATCGAATGACACGTCCCCTAAATAAGATTGCTCCAGAATTCTACTCCCTATATCCGAAATTATACTTCGGACTAGGGAGTGGGGGGCATGTGTTAAGGGATAAAATCGTCATTGCATTGTTGACCACTCACATCGGCGATGGGTCACGCCCATCCAAATGCCCTGCTCGCCAGCTGGCCGGCTAGCACGAGATTCTAGCAACAAGAGTCTCCTCATAATGAAGAAAGAGACAAGAGGGGAAAAAAAGGGTCACGTCATGTGCGTGGGTTCTCCCAAGGGCCCCCCTCATTATATGTCAGTCAAATCAATAGCTGCGCATTTAATGGTGAAAGAACGGTCATAATGACTTAGCCAGCATTTAATGGATAAAAAGAGGGAGAAAGCATACTTCGGCCACATGCCTCGGAAAATAT
>UESW01001569.1:355704-418117 GCA_900491605.1 Calamus simplicifolius | reverse complement strand
TTCATTCAAGCTTCTGATTATGAGCTTTGGGTGTTATATTAAATGGACCTAGTACACCCACACACCTTATTGATGGCACTATTGTTCCAAAGCCCGAAAGGGATTGGAATGATAATGATAGGAGAATGGCTCAACTTAATGCCAAAGCCATTAATATCTTATATTGTTCCTTAGACTCAAATGAATTCAACCGCATCTCTACTTGTAATTCCGCTAAAGAAATATGGGATAGGTTGGAAATTACACATGAAGGAACAAACCAAGTAAAAGAATCAAAGATAAATATTTTGGTTCATAAATATGAATTGTTCACATGGAACAAACTGAAACCATCACATGCATGTTCACTAGATTCACCGATATTGTGAATGGTTTGAAAAGTTTAGGAAAAGTTTATACTAATGCTGATCTTGTTCGCAAAATACTCAGGTCATTGCCAAGATCGTGGGAAGCAAAAGTCACAGCAATCCAAGAAGCCAAAGACCTCAATGCACTACCCTTAGAGGAGCTTCTAGGATCTCTCATGACCCACGAATTGACAATGAGGCAGCATATTGAGGAGGAAACTAAAAAGAAGAAAACCATTGCTCTAAAGGCTGCAAAAGATGGAGAAGAGCAGCAGTGATGATAATGATGAAGATAATGATGAAACTGCTCTCTTGGCCAAGAAGTTCAGAAGATTTTTGAGGAAAAAGAAACCCTTCCAAAAACGAAAATTTGGAAATAAAATGGAAGGAGAAAAGGAAAAGGAAAAGAAAGAAAAGGACAAGGACAAAGAGAAAGACCCCTTGATCTGTTATGAGTGTAAGAAACCGGGGCATTATCGATATGATTGTCCACAATTGAAAAAGACCTTCAAGAAAAAGAAGAAAGCATACATGGCAACATGGTCTGATGAATCTTCTTCATCGGAAGAAGAAGAGCAAAAGGAAGTTGCCAATGTTTGCTCATGGCCAACGACGACGACAATGATGAGGTAAGTTCCGAAACCTCAAATGAATTTACATTTGATGAAATGTTTGAAGCTTTCAATGAACTTATGATAGATTTTAAATTGTTGAAAAAGAAATTTAAATCTGTGAAAAATGATAATGTTAGTTTAGCTAAAAGTAAAAATGAATTAGCTTTAGAAATTAAAAACTTAACTAATGAAAAAGAAGAACTTAGGAAAGAAAGAGATAATCTGAATCAAGAAAGATTACTAAAATCTGAAACTAAAAACTCAACTAAAGATTTAAAAGATCAAGTAGAAACTTTAGCTTTAGATAAAGAACAGCAAGCTAAAGAAATTGACTCTCTTAAGAAAGATGTTAAAAAATATAAGGACATTGTTGAGAAATTTACTTTAAGCTCAACTAAATTAACATGATTCTAGATAGTCAAAAGGCTGTTTTTGACAAAGCTGGTTAGGATATAACACATTAAGAAAACAAAATCACTAAAGAATATTTTGTAAAAGCCAACCAAGGTAATATAACTTGTTTTAAATGTAATGAAAAAGGTCACAAATCCTTTGAATGCAAAACATTAAACAACAACAAGTTAAATATTAAAGCTAAGAGAATATGGGTTCCGAAAGGAACAATTTTTGTTGCTGCTAACCATGAAGGACCCAAGAAAGCTTGGGTACCTAAACATAAAGTTTGATGATATTGCAGGAATGTCTTGTGGCCAAAAGATCAAACAAGAAGTGGTATCTTGATAGCGGCTGCTCAAGACATATGACGGGTGACAAAGAGGAATTCATCACCCTAGAAGAAAATGTTGGTGGAGTTGTGACATTTGGCGATAACGGTAAAGGTCAAATTTTGGGCCTTGGTAAAGTTCGCATAACTCCATCTATAGTAATTGATAATGTACTTTATGTTAATGGTTTGAAGCATAATCTAATTAGCATAAGTCAATTATGTGATAAAAACTTTAATGTTTCTTTTAAATCTTCTTTATGCACTGTAACTAATTCTATTGATGATAGCATTGTTTTTACTGGTTATAGATTTGGCAATATATACTTAGTTGACACAAACAAACTCTAAGAGTAGTCATTGCCTAATTACTGATAATGCTAACATTAATGATATTAGTTGGTTGTGGCATCGTAGATTAGGTCATGCAAGCACACACCTTATTTCAAAACTAATTAAAATGGATTTAGTCAAAGGTTTACCTAAATTAGATTTTGAAAATAATAAAATCTGTGATGCATGTCAATTTGGAAAACAAACTAGAAGTTCATTTAAATCTAAAAACTTTGTTTCAACTTCTAGGGGACTAGAGCTACTTCACATGGATCTTTTCGGACCAACTAGAACCACAAGTCTAGGAGGAAAGAAATATGGTCTAGTGATTGTAGATGATTACTCTAGATATACTTGGGTAATGTTTTTAGCTCACAAAGATGAGACTTTCTCGATGTTCCTGAAATTTTTCAAGAAAGTCACAAATGAGAAAAACACTACTATAGTATCTCTAAGAAGTGATCATGGAACAGAATTTGAAAATCACTTATTTGAAAATTTCTGCACTGAAAATGGAATTAATCATAATTTTTCAGCCCCTAGGACTCCACAACAAAACGGTGTAGTTGAAAGAAAGAATAGGACTTTAGAAGACATGGCCCGTACCATGCTATGTGAAAGCAACTTACCAAAGTATTTTTGGGCGGAAGCAATTAACACAGCATGTTACATATTAAATAGAGCTTTAATAAGACCAATATTAAAGAAAACACCTTATGAATTATGGAATGAAAGAAAACCTAATATAAAATACTTTCATGCATTTGGATGTAAATGCTTCATTCATAATAATGGTAAAAACAACTTAGGAAAATTTGATGCTAAATCTGATGAAGGAATTTTTCTAGGTTATTCAACAACTAGTAAGGCATATAGAATCTTTAACAAGAAAACCTTAGTAGTTGAAGAATCCATTCATGTAGTTTTTGATGAATCTTTAGCAACTGGATCTGAAAAGATTATGATGAGGAAGATACAAACATAATTGAAAAAGATCTTGAAAAACTTAATATTGAAGTATCTTCTGATCATGAACAAGAGGCTAAAGATAATGATTCACATAAGGATGATGATGTTAATAATGATCATAATGATGTAGATCTTCCAAGAGACTGGAGATATGCACATAGTCATCCTAAGGAATTGATTATAGGCGATCCATCTCAAGGAATAAGGACTAGATCATACATGAGAAATATTAGTAATCATCTTGCATTTGTATCACAAATTGAACCTAAAACTATAGAAGAAGCTGAAAAAGATAATAATTGGATGTTAGCTATGCAAGAAGAACTAATCAATTTACTAGAAATAATGTTTGGACTTTAGTTGAAAGACCTAAAAACCATTCAATATAGGAACTAAATGGGTTTTTAGAAATAAATTAGATGAAAATGGCATAGTAATTAGAAACAAAGCTAGATTGGTTGCTAAAGGATATAGTCAAGAAGAAGGTATTGATTTTGATGAAACCTTTGCACCTGTAGCTAGACTAGAAGCCATTAGACTTTTACTTGCATTTGCATGTCATATGAACATTAACTATTTCAAATGGATGTAAAAAGCGCATTTTTAAATGGACTTATTAATGAAGAAGTCTATGTAGAACAACCACCAGGTTTTGAAGATCACGAGTTTTCAAATCACGTTTTTAAATTGCACAAAGCTTTATATGGTTTGAAACAAGCACCTAGAGCTTGGTATGATAGGTTAAGTAAATTTCTAATAGAAAATGATTTTACAAGAGGAAATGTTGATAAAACTTTGTTTTTGAAAAGAAAAGTAAAGATTTACTAGTAGTACAAATATACGTAGATGACATTATTTTTGGTGCTACTAACGAATCTCTTTGTCAAGAATTTGCAAAGTTGATGCAGGGAGAATTCGAGATGAGCATGATGGGAGAACTCAACTTCTTCCTTGGACTCCAGATCAAACAATGCAAGGAGGGAATCTTTATCAACCAAACCAAGTACACAAGAGAACTACTCAAAAAGTTTGGTATGGAAACAATGAAACCCCTTGGAACACCAATGAGTCCTTCATGCAAGCTAGACAAAGACGAAGAAGGTAAGAAGGTTGATCAAAAGTATTATCGAGGTATTATCGGATCCCTTCTCTATTTAACAGCAAGTAGACCAGATATAATGTTTGCAGTATGTTTGTGTGCTAGATTTCAAGCTGAACCTAAAGAATCACATTTAATAGCTGTTAAAAGAATATTAAGATATCTAAATGGAACAAAAATGTAGGTTTTATGGTATTCTAGAGACTCCACATTAAACCTAATTGCATATTCAGATTCTGATTATGCTGGATGTAAATTGATAGAAAAGCACAAGTGGTGCATGCCATTTCTTAGGAAGTAACTTAATCACATGGTTTAGCAAAAAGCAAAATTCAGTTGCATTATCAACTACTGAAGCTGAATATGTAGCAGCTGGAAGTTGCTGTGCGCAAATCCTATGGATTAAGCGACAACTTGAAGACTATGGTATCAAACTTAATAAGACACCCATAAGATGTGATAATACTAGCGCAATCAATTTAACAAAAATCCAATTCAACACTCAAGAACAAAACACATAGAAATTAGATATCATTTTATAAGGGAACATGTAGCTAATGATGAAATTTGTTTAGATTATGTAAACACTGAAGAACAATTAGCTGACATTTCACAAAACCCCTAAGTGAAGAAAGATTTGAATATCTTAGAGGAGAATTAGGAATTTGTAATCCTTTTGAATAAATTTTGAAATACTTAAGGAAATGCATCTAGAATTCTTTCAATTCCTCAAAATCTTAAGGAAATAGTATCTAGAATTCATATCAAAATGATTTATCAAGACTCAATGATTATGAATCATACACAAAGATCAAATCCGGAATCATTTCAATCATTCAGAAAATTTTCAATTTTTTTGTTCTGAAATGGTCCCCGAGCCGACTCGGTGTGTACCGGAGTCGACTCGAGTTTCTCTGAAACTCAGGAGTCGACCCCTGGTCTGAGCGAGTCGACTCGAGTTCGTTTTTCTCTGTGATTTAGGCGAGCCGACTCGAGGTGCGCGAGTCGACTCGACGTGGTCCCAGTTGAATATTAGGGCACGAGTCGACCCGACGGTCATTTCTATCTTCCAATCTTCCAAATCTCTCTCAAAACTTCCCAAAACCCTCCAAATCTTCCAAATAACTTCCGATTATTCATTCCAATCAAATCAATGGCCCCCAAAACCCGTGGAGCAGCAGTAGCCGCGCCGGATGAAGAGGAAAAGAACCGTGCGTCGACCCGTCCGCGAGCCGACTCCGGATCTTCGACTGCTTCTTCTTCGGATGATGCATCCTGCTCCCACTGTCTCTACCCCTCAGGTAGACCTCCTAGCAGTAGAGTTGTACAACGGGAAGGAAGGTGATTTTGAGCTTTTTGAAAATGAGGGATTGATATAGGTAGACAGTTATTAGAAATGGGATTTGAGAAAATTGTTCTTTAGACTGTCCTACTTATCCCTGCTTGGTGAAAGAATTTTATAAGAATTGACTAGAGGAGACAATGGTTAGTAAGCAAGTGAGAGGCAGTTTGAATATTACTGCCCATTCTTTCTAGACTATTGAAACCTTACTTGTCTGGACCTTCACATTTGCCAGAGGATAGATCTCCTGCTCTCACCAGACTATTGAATAGAAACTTTGAGGGATTTGAGGAAGTTTTGCAAGTCAACTGCCATTGGACTTAAGATTCTACACAATATCTGCAGCAGATTTTATTTCCCAAGACAGGCCGGTTTGACTATGTTTCTGAGAGGGATATTTTTGTCATGGATGCTGTAGTATCAGGAAAACCCATCAATCTGCCCAGAATGATTTTATGGTACATGGCTGACTGTGGAAGTAAAAGGAAATCATGTCTTCCCTATGGTATGATCTTGACTCAGTTATTCAGAGCCAAGGGATTGTATTTAGTGATAGTGAGCCCAAGAAGGAATTAAGACATACAGACTATTATACCTTGGCCACTATTCATCGAATGGGTTTTATCAAAAGAAATGGAATTGGGAAAGGAAGAACAGTTAGAGGATAGAGCTGAGGCAGACATTCATCTCCAGAGCCACCTCAGACTTCATTCATCCAGACCCAGTTCCAGCTCCATCAGAGATTCCTGCCCCTGCTCTGCTTCCATCTGCTCCTATTCAGACCTCTCTTCTACATCTGTAGTTTTCAGATACTCAGTTAGATCAGCTTAGATCTTTATTCAAATCAGAATTATTTGAGCATGAGACTAGATTGAAAGACTGAATTTGAAGAAAAATTATGAACTTAAAAGAAGCACTTATTCTCTTAGTGATCGAGTATGATTGAAGCCACTGTTAGCTCATCCACCTCCTCCTTAGTGAAAATTTAAAGAATATCTTTGAAGAACTCAAGGACATCTGTGGTGACTCGGAGACTTACTCCCAAAGCAACGCCGAGCTTAAAGATAAAATCCAATCTGCTTGCACCTTTGTTGATAATAAACTAAAAGACTATGTTGGGATTCAATGCGAAGGGATGAAGCAAATTGTAGACCATTTGAATAGGATCACTAGAAGAAATTTTTAAGCTTTCATGTAATCTTTTTGGAAGTAATCTCTTTTGATGCAATTTACTTTTAATGTTTTCATTTCAATGTACTTTCATTTGAAGTAATGAGAAAATTTGATGCTTCACTTTTTGTCTATTTCAATTATGGGTACTCTTGAATATCTTTGAATGCTTATGTTTAAATTAATATAATTCTGGATATTTCAATACTCAATTGATAACTTAGATACTAAATGAATTCGATGAGTTTAATCAATTTGATGCTCTGATGCATCTCAACCTTTTTGTTGATTACAAAAAAGGGGGAGATTTATATGATTTATCGTATATGCATCATCTTTTTAAATTGCCCTAATTAAATAAGGGGGAGAGAATTAAGTAAGAAAAAGGTTATTTGGCTTAAGTTTTAAATTTAAAAATTTTTTGAATCGAGTTTCATAGGGGGAGCTACCTCATTGAGGGGGAGCCTTTCCATGAACACAAAAGCTGATTTTGATATCATAAATCTTTCAATGTTATAATGCAATACTCAATGTTTTTGTCATCATCAAAAAGGGGGAGATTGTTGAGAAATTATTGAAACATAATTGCCCCAACTTATTGATTTTGATGATTTCCAAAAGACCATTGCTTTACTGAAGTTTCATGAATCAATTGAATATGTTTCAATGAGCTATACTTATGAATTCAAAAATGATTTTATATATCAATCTCTTAAAGATCAATGACTTAATGAGAATGCTTTGAAATTGAGCTTTACTGTTAAAACAACATTATCTAAGTCAAATTTATATTTCAAAGTTGGTTGGGATGATTTTCAAAGCAAATCAGAATGTTTTCTGATTTTTGTATCAGTCCCGAGCCGACTCGAGAGTTTCCGAGTCGACTCCTGAACTTTCTCGAGCCGACTCGTGACTGAGCGAGCCGACTCGACTCAGGCGGCAGAAAGACTCATTTTTGAGTGCTTCTCGAGTCGACTCCCCTTTTCGCGAGTCGACTCCTGAAAGTCAAGAGTCGACTCCCAGATTTTCTCGAGTCGACCCCTGAAAACTCATTTTTTGATGCGTTCTGGATTCGACTGCTCGAGCCGACTCGCACAGTCCCGAGCCGACTCCCCGAATTCTGGGCGGATTTTTTGAGTTGACACATCAGCTCCAACGGATATTTTTGAATAACGGCTATTTTTCTTGTTTCTAACGGCTATATTGTTTCAGAATCTATAAATAGAGGAGCCATTCAACAAAGAAAGAAGAGAGAAGATATATATTGAGAATCATTCAGTAAGAAATTCAAAAGAGGGAAAAACAGAGTGTTATTAGAAAAATCGTTTGATTTAAGAAGAAAGATTCAAAAGGAGTGAAATCCAAAGTGAGATTCGTGCACTCCAGAGCTCCTTCTACAAAAGATTCAAGAGGAGATCCCAACACTTTCAAGAGCAAATCAAAGATCTTCCACATTCAAAGAAAAGGGAGAAAAAGCTTCAACCCAACTCCAAAGCTCAAATCTGTGGAGAATCGGTGCCGAGGCCTGATTCAACATCAAGAGGAGTTGAAGGAAGGAATCCAAGAAGCCAAGCCAGCTCTCAAGCTTTAAATATTCAGGCTTTTCTAAACTCAATTTTTATTTTGAAATATCTGCTCAAAAAGGAGCTGCTTGTAATTAAACTCATTTTATTGTTTGTATCTAGTTTAATCTGAGGGATTAAACTAGAGGAGGTTGTTAAACCTCGGTACAAGCTAGGTTTAGCTTGTGTTGGGTTTGGTGCCGGTGAGCCCGTGTAAAATCGGCTGGGTTCGTTGTGATCCCGGAAAAACAACAAGTTTGAGTTGTGAACTTGGAAAACAACTCGGCTGTAATCTAGAGAGATTATAGTGTGGACCCAAGTGAGTCTTGGGAGTGGACGTAGGTGTTGATTGCACCGAACCACTATAAAAATATCTTGTGTTTGCCGTGTCTAATTGTTTCTTCTATCTCTCATATACTTGTGTTTGTGCTTTGCTTAGTTAATCCTTTCACTTGCACATCTCATTTTAAATTGCTAAAAGTCTTAAATTTTTTAAGAACCCAATTCACCCCCCCCCTTTGGGTTGCCATCTGGGCCAAACAAAGGAGTTCCTTAGTGAAGGAACAAATAGCTCTAATATTGAACTTGAGGAAGTCATCAAGTAGAAGGAACAACACAAACCAGTGAACCCTTAGAATCTGAGTTGATTAGATCAAACTCAAAACTTATTTTAGATGCACCATTAAGGCGATCTGGTAGAGTACCACATCAACCGGACAGATACTTAGGTTTCTTGGTCCAGAATGAAGATCCTGTTGAACTTGATGAGAACAACGAGGATCCGATCACCTATATGGATGCTATGCAAAGGACTGACTCTAATAAATGGCTTGAGGCCATGGAATCCGAACTTGATTCTATGAAGGACAATAATGTATGGATATTAGTTGACCCACCCGAAGGGATAAAACCCATAGGGTGTAAGTGGATTTTCAAGAGGAAAAGAGGCGCAGACGGAAAGGTTGAGACCTATAAAGCACGTCTGGTTGCTAAGGGGTATCGTCAATGTTATGGTATTGACTATGACGAAACGTTTTCTCCTGTGGCAATGCTGAAATCCATTCGGATTATGCTAGCTATAGCAACACACTTCGATTATGAGATTTGGCAGATTGATGTTAAAACCGCTTTTCTAAATGGTGATTTAGAAGAACATGTGTATATGATACAGCCTGAAGGTTTTATATCTGAAGATGAGTCTAAAATGTGCAGGCTACAGAAGTCTATTTATGGACTTAAGCAAGCATCTAGGAGTTGGAACATACGATTTGATAAAGTGATCAAATCTTATGGATTTATTAAGAATAAAGAAGAACCTTGCATTTATAAATGGGCTAACGATTTCGTTATTGTATTTCTTGTATTATATATGGATGATATTCTCTTAATCGGGAATGATATCCCTGCATTACAAGGAATAAAGACATGGTTATCATCACAATTCTCCATGAAAGATCTGGGAGAAGCATCATACATCCTAGGGATAAAGATCTATAGAGATAGATCTAAAAGGATGCTTGATTTATCCCAATCTACGTACATTGACACCGTGCTAAAGAGGTTTAGCATGAATAATTCTAAGAAAGGCTATCTTCCGATAGGCCATGAAATTTATCTTTCTAAGAAGGATTGTCCGACAACTCCTAATGAAAGAGAACGTATGAGTCGAATTCCATATGCTTCGGCAGTGGGATCGATTATGTATACCATGACACGTACAAGATCAGATGTGGCATACTCACTAGGAGTAGTAAGTAGATACCAATCTGATCCAAGAGAAAAACACTGGTAAGTTGTTAAGACAATCCTTAAGTATTTGAGAAATACTAAGGACCAGTAGTTTGTCTATGGAGAGTCTGATTTGAAACTTGTTGGATATACTGATTTCAGTTTCCAATCAGATCATGATGATAGCAAAAGTATATCGGGTTTCGTGTTTATCCTAAATGGTGGAGCTATTTGCTGAAAAAGTTCCAAGCAACATACAGTGGCAGATTCAGTGTGCGAGGCAGAGTACATCGCTGCATCAGATGCTGCGAAAGAAGCTGTGTGGCTGCGAAAGTTTATCTCCGAGCTTGGAGTGGCACCTTCCATAGATGGACCAGTCCTATTGTATAGTGACAGCACTGGTGCCATAGCTCAAGCAAAGGAACCACAAGCACATCAGTGCACCAAGCACATACTGCGCCGGTTTCATCTTATACGAGAGATTGTAGACCGAGGTGACATAAATCTTCAGAAGATTGATGGAAAGGAAAACCTAGGTGACCCATTTACTAAAGCACTCAGCATCAGGGAGTTTGATGACTATAAATTGAAGATGGGTATTAGATACTGTAATGAGTGGCTTTAGGCTAAGTGGGAGTGTAAACCCCCGATAAATTAATTGTGGGGAGGATAACTCTCGGTATTTAATTGGGGACACTTGGCACCTAGAGTTATTCTGACATTTAAGTTCCCTGTATGACGCTTGGATTCTCGAGTCTATGCGTGTCTGATGGGTTTCCGAGTCCCTGGACTGAAGCGTTGCGTAGGGGATTATTTATATGATGGAGGGGGACTCCCTCCATCATCCTGGCGTCCGTTTCCATCAGGTAATCCACTGGTCTAGAGAGAGAGAGGGAGACAGAGAGAGCGTGAGAGGCAGAGAAAGAGAAGGCGGGACAGGGGGACCGGACGAACCTTGGTTCAGGCCCGGCGGCGTGCTCGCCGCCTCGCTGGGCCTGAGCTTCGGCCGGCGACCCCGCCGGCATCGGGGGAGGTGTCCGGCGGGGTGGTGGTGGAGAGAGATGAGAGAGAGGGCCAATCGGCCCTTCTCTCGCGCGGTGGCGGAAGCAGCCGGCACCGGGGGAGGTGTCCGGCGGGGTGGTGGTGGAGAGAGAGATGAGAGAGAGGGCCAATCGGCCCTTCTCTCGCACGGTGGCGGAAGCCGGTTCCGGTTGGTTCGGGCCCGGCGGCGTGCTCGCCACCTCGCCGGGCCTGAGCTTCGGCCTGTCGCCTCCACCGGCGCCGGGCGTGCGTCCGGTGGAGGTCCGGCCGGCCGTGCCGCCGGCACAGTGACGTGCTGCGCGGATGCGAGAGAGAAGAAGTGAGAAATTGAGAGAGAGAATGGGGGATTGGTGGCCGGCCACGGCGGCGGCCGGCTCTGGCCCGGCCACCGACGGTCGGTTCGCCCTCAATTTGGCCGGCGGCGGCCCTGGCCGCCGGCGAGATACCCGTCCCCTGTTCGGTGAAACAGGGGATCGGGTGGGTTGAGTTGAACTGGGCCGGCTGGGCCGGCCGGTTCAGGGCCTTTTGGGCCGTGCAGCGATGAGTTTTGAGGCTGGTTTTTGGGCCCCGTAACGGGCCGAGATTAGCAAAATAATTATATGGCTAGAATCTGGGTGAATTCTAGTTTCTTGGGGTTTTTACTTCCCCAATTGGGTGTGTATAGTGGGGGATTTTCAAGCCCAAAGTTGGGCCCGTGAACTAGTTTGGGTAGAATTCTAAGGGTCGTTTTAATATTCTTATTCTAATAAATTAATGGTGTAAAATGATCCTGTAGGTGCTTAGACATCTGACTAGCTGATATATACCTGTTGGATTGCGTACTGAGGTAAGTAAGCTAGTTATCAGTATTTAATAAATTATTCATTATATGAATATTTAAATTGTGAATTATATTGTGACATGAGAATTGTTATGGATATTGGCTAAATTGTAAGTAGATGAATATTATGAATACATTGTTGTTTATGTGCTATGATTTCATATGTGGATGCTATGCATGAGAGATGCAATTATTATGACATTGATGCGATATATTACATGCGATTGTTAAGTAAGTATATTCCACTGTTTATGCAATATAAAGATGTATTGATATGTTTGTGCATGATGTGAGGTACTGCTATGTGTCGCCGTGGTTCTCCTTTATCATGTCATACCACACACACATCTAGAGGATATGTTCTGCTTGGTTCGAGGTGGCATCACACATATAGAGTATGTGTTCTGGTGGATTATGATATGGAGTGACCCTGGTATCTGGACCCTTTCAGTAGGGGATACTTGTTGGTACACTATTGGGATTGCAGGGCCGTGGGTCACATTTGCAGCTACCATTGAGGGTATAAACAGTGGGTTTACTTACATTGCATGTTTGAGTATTTGTGGAATGTTTAAGCATGCAAATCATCTATGTTCTTATAGATTGTTATGCTATGATTTGACTGTATAACGTGGCTTACTTATTGAGTGTAAGCTCATAAAAATCTTACAATATTTTTGTCAGAGCCACGAGATTGAAGATGGATTGTTGGAGTGATGAAGCTTCTATTAAATAAAACAAGACCCATTATTTTGTTGTAACCCCGGTATTACTTATGTGTAGGGCTTGATGCCCAAACTTTATTATTGTGGTGTGTAAGGGTTTGTAACCCCAAACTTTTAGTATTGAGTGATGTATTTGGCTTGGTTATATATAATAATATTATGTGTAAAAATTTTGTGACGCCTTGCGTGCCCGGCACGCGGCAGGTTGTCACCCTAGCCCGATATTTGGGTCTGGGGCGTGACATGGAGTTTGTTGGGAATTGTATCCTAAAGCCAATCATTTTGTTGGCCCAGATAGCAACCCAAGAGGGGGGTGAATTGGGTTCTTTAAAAAATTTTAACCTTTTAAAAAACTATGTGCTTGGAGATAGATGAAATTAAATGTAATGCGAATATTAAACACAACCAAAGAGATAGAGAAAGAGATAATCAAAGCATGACAAACACAAAGGTTTTATAGTGGTTCGGTGTATCCAACACCTACGTCCACTCCCAAGATCCACTTGGGTCCACACTATAATCCTCTTGATTATAGTCAAGTTGTTTTACAAGATCACAACTCAAAACTTATTGTTTTCCAGGGATCACAACGAACCCAGCCGGTTTTTCGGGCTCACAGCACAAAACCCTAAACTCAAGCTAATCTAACTTGACCCGAGGTATACTACCTCCACTAGTTCAATCCCCTTGATAGAACTAGCACAAACAAGAAAGAATAATGTTTTTCAATAATACAAAGCTCCTCAAATGAGCAAATTTTCAAAATAAAGGAATAAGGTTAGAAAAGCATGTTTGAAGTAGATTGGATTTGAGCTTTTCTTCTTTTCCTCTTCTCTTTGAAGATGTTGAATCAGGCCTCAGCTTTGATTCGTTGCAAATGTTGCAGATGAGAAGTTGGAAAATCTCAAAATAGAGCTTTTTCTTCTATTTTGGGAATCCTCCGATTTTTCAATATGAATGCCTTGGATTTCTTTTTGAGCTTTTTGGAATGGAAGGATTTGAGTTTGAACTCTTTTCTCTCTGATTTCAGGCTCAAGACTTCACGGATTTTGATTTGAAAGCACTCTCTTTTTTCTTTTTTCCTTCATTTTTTTTTCGTTATTTTTCAAACGAACGTTCTCCCTTTTATCGATTTCCTTTAATCCATTTTTGGTGAGAAAACTAGCCGTTGGAATGTACCTGGAAAGTTTTCCAAACAAAATATATCAGTTAGAAGTTAGGTAAAAAGAAATATTACCGTTAGAGCTGATCTGGCATTTTAAAATTTCATTCCAGATAGGTTGGAGTCGGCTCCAACTTTTTGGGTGTCGGCTCCAAGTCGTTTATCCAAAAATAGAAAGTTCTGAGTTCGTCGAGGAGTCGGCTCCGAAAAAGTTAGGTGTTGGCTCGCCATAGTCAGGTGTCGGCTCCAAAAGACTGTAAGTGTCGGCTCTGAGGTAGTCAAAAATCAAGCGTTCTGTCCCCGCATCGGAGTCGGCTCCAGACACTGTAAGTGTCGACTCCAAAACTCTGGGTGTCGGCTCCGAAACTCTAGGTGTCGGCTCCGAACCGTATCAAAAATTAGAAGAATATTTGACTGGCCATGGGGTGGCTCCAGAATTCCTAGGTGTCGACTCCAGGCTCTGAAACTTTGAAACTTATATTTTGCAATTGATTCAAAACACGTTTCTTAATGCCTTTAAATCAATCAAATGTTTTTAAGCCCTGAAACACTTATCAAATCCATTAGTAATCAAATAAATATACTCAATTCCTTTATTAATCATCAAAATCAATAGTTGGGTCAACAATCTCCCTTTTTGATGATATAAAAACATTGAGTATATGCACAGGATTCTTAAATCAAAATTTATAAAAAATGATCCTCACAAGTAAGCTCCCCCTGAATAAGGTAGCTCCCCCTATGAAGTTCAATTTAGCAGTTGTTTTTCCTTTTGCTCTACATTTTAGTGTTGGATACTTAGAATTCAGTCATATCAATTGTCACTTAGGCTTATTTGAATTAATGCATATCCAAAATCACTTGATGCCAATCAAAATCACTTGATACCAATCAAATAAAATGCCAATCAAAGCATAACTAATCAATGCATATATGACATAACTTTCTCCCCTTTTTTGTAATCAACAAAAAGGTTAGAAGGAGTTAAGTCAAATGATAAACTTGATAGATTAAAAGATAATTTCATTTCATCAAAGGTCAAGTATTACAAAAAGAAACTGTACTTTCATTACATCAAAAACTAAACTTTCATTTCAAACATCAAACAACATATCTCATTAAGTTAAAAAACATTTAGACTTCATTACATGAAAATTACAAATTGGTTCTAATGATTCTTGTTAAATGATCTAAAATCCTTTGCATCCCTTCACTCTGAGTCCCTACAAATTCTTTCAATCTTCTGTCAACAAAAGAGCAAGCAGTCATGATTTTATCTTGAAGCTCGGCATTGCACTTGAGTAGGTCTTAGAATCTCCACAGATATCTTTAAGTTCTTCAAATATTTTTCAGATCATTACTTAAGGAATCCGCAGATGAACTAAGAGTTGATTCTATTTTGCCAATGCGATCATCCAGGGAATAAAGGGTTTCTTTAAGATTCATAAACTTATTATCAAACTCAGTCTTCAATTCATCCTTCTGAGCAGCAAGTAAACATTTGAGTTGCTCCAATTGAAGGTCTGAAAATCCAACTGATGAAGTAGATGGCTGAACATGAACTTGAGCGGGTGCAGGGGCAGGAACAGGACTGCTAGGCTGCGGAGAGGGAACCCTCACAGATGGTCCAGCCTCAAAAGATGCAGAAGGTCTAGGTTCAGGGGCTCTCTCATCCAAGCTGCCTTTCCTTTCCCATTGCCGTTGACCTTAACAAATCCATCCGATGCAAGGTGGCCAAACTGTAGTAATCAGTATGCCTGAGATTCTTGGAAGGTTCATTGTCTAATATCACAACACCTTGGCTCCTGAAAACCATAGTTAGCACCATGCCGTAGGGTAAGGACGATCTTCTTTTCCCTCCAGCCTCAGCCATATAAAATATCATCATTGCAGCTAAATTTATGGGTTGACTGGTCAACACACTGTCCATCACAACAATGTCTCGCTCGGAGACATACTCAAATCGGCCGGTTTTTGGAAATAATATTCTACTGCAAATATTGTGAAGTAATCTTAATTCCAAGGGCAGTTGGTTAGCCCTAATCTCCTCAAATTCTGTAACTTCTCTCCCTAACATCCTCGATAGAGCGGCTGACCTCTCACTGTGGATGTCGGCAACAAATCCAGTAATGGGAATGCTAAGGAGGTTTCCTAATTTCTGAAAAGTGAGATGGATCCTTTTACCTCTGACTGAGCTCACGATTCCACCATCACCTCTCGACAGATTGAAATAGAATTCCTTGACAAGAGCTGGATATGTAGGAACATCTAGAGAACACACTTTATCCCAGCCTAGTTCCTTGATTTGATTCCCAATAGAGAAGCCCTCGGATTGAAAGAACTCGAAATCAACTTTCCTACCCATTGTTATCACTCTCCCTGCTAGGGTATCTACCTGAGGAGATGAAGGGTCTGGATTGTCCGAAGCAGTTGAAGAGGAATCACTCGGAGACGGCTCGCGCACGGGTCATCTCGCCGATCGTTTTCCGGTTGCTACGGGCACTCCAAGCACTGATCCTCTCCTCTTAGGTGCCATTAGATCCTTAGGAAGGCTTGAATAGGGTGGAATTAGAGATGGGGAGGCTTTGAGAGAGTTTGGGAAGAGTTTGGTTAAGGATTTGAAAAGAAATGAAATGACGAGGTGTCGACTCTGCCCTAATAAAGTCGATTTGGGACCCCCAGGTGTCGACTCCCGCAAAGTCGGGTGTCGACTCCAAATCGCTAACATAGTCAGCGCTCGAACTGGAGTCGGCTCCACTTATACGGGTGTCGGCTCCAAGGTCAGGGACCGAGAGCGACACAGACAAGGTGTCGACTCCTCAAACTGAGGTGTCGACTCCACTGACAGTTTCAGAGAAAAATAACTGAGATTCAAACAACTGAAACTTGTCAAAATAGATTCAATAAAATTTTGAAAAAATCTTTGAAGTATGAGGAACAAATTGCTCAGATGACTAGATAATTTGTCCTTAAAATTATGAAAGAAATATCAAGAAATTAATAGAAATCTAGATAGTCATTCCTTAGAGTTTCAAAATCATTCCAAAGGGTCACAAATCCCTAATTCACCTCTAAGATAACAAAATCTTTCTTCACTCAAAGGTTTTGTAAATATATCAGCTAATTGTTCTTCAGTATTAACATAATCAAGACAAATTTCATTATTGGCTACATGTTCTCTTATAAAGTGATATCTAATTTCAATGTGTTTTGTTCTTGAATGTTGAATTGGATTTTTAGTTAAATTAATTGCACTTGTGTTATCACATCTAATTGGAGTTTTATCAAGTGTTATGCCATAATCTTCAAGTTGTCTCTTAATCCAAAGGATTTGAGCACAGCAACTTCCAGCTGCAACATATTCTGCTTCAGCAGTTGATAATGCAACCGAATTTTGCTTTTTGCTAAACCAAGAGATTAAGTTACATCCTAAAAATTGACATGCACCACTTGTGCTTTTTCTATCTAATTTACATCCAGCATAGTCGGAATCAGAATATGCAATCAAGTTTAATGTTGAGTCTCTAGAATACCATAAACCTACATTTTTAGTTCCACTTAAATATCTTAAGATTCTTTTTACAGCAATTAAGTGAGATTCTTTAGGTTCAGATTGAAATCTAGCACATAGACAAACAGCAAACATGATATCTGGTCTACTAGCTGTTAAGTAAAGAAGAGATCCGATCATACCTCTGTAATATTTTTGATCTACTTTCTTACCATCTTCATCTTTGTCCAATTTGCATGAAGGGCTCATAGGTGTTCCAAGTGGTTTGATTGACTCCATTCCAAACTTCTTGAGAAGTTCTTTTGTGTATTTTGCTTGATTGATGAAAATTCCTCTTTGCTTTGCTTGATTTGAAGTCCTAGGAAGAAATTGAGTTCTCCCATCATGCTCATCTCAAACTCACCCTGCATTAACTTAGCAAATTCTTGACATAACAGATTGTTAGTAGCACCGAATACAATATCATCAACATATATTTGTACTACTAATAAATCCTTATCTTTTCTTTTCAAAAATAGTGTTTTATCAACATTTCCTCTTATAAAGTCATTTTCAATCAAAAATTTACTTAATCTTTCATACCAAGCTCTAGGTGCTTGTTTCAAACCATATAGTGCTTTGTGCAATTTAAAAACATGATTTGGAAATTCATGATCTTCAAAACCAGGAGGTTGTTCAACAAAAACTTCCTCATTTATAAATCCATTTAAAAATGCACTTTTAACATCCATTTGAAATAAATTGATATGCATATGACATGCAAATGCGAGTAATAATCTAATTGCTTCTAGTCTAGCTACAGGTGCAAAAGTTTCATCAAAATCAATTCCTTCTTCTTGATTATATCCTTTTGCGACTAATCTAGCTTTGTTTCTAATTACTATGCCATTTTCGTCTAATTTATTTCTAAATACCCATTTTGATCCTATAACAGAATGATCTTTAGGTCTATCTACAAGAGTCCAGACATTATTCCTAGTAAATTGATTTAATTCTTCTTGCATGGCTAACATCCAATTATTATCTTTTTCTGCCTCTTCAATAGTTTTAGGTTCAATTTGAGATACAAATGCAAGATGATTATTGATGTTTCTCATTGATGATCTAGTTCTTACTCCTTGAGATGGATCACCTATAATTAATTCTTTTGGATGACCATAGGCATATCTCCAATCTCTAGGAAGATCTATATCATTATGATTTGCATCAACAACATCAACACTAGGGGAATCATTATCTTTAGCTTCTTGTTCATGATCTGAAGATACATCAATATTTAACTTTTCAATGTCTCTTTCTAGAATGTTTGTATCTTCCTCATCATCAATTTTTCCTGAACTAGATGCTAAAGATTCATCAAAAATTACATGAATAGATTCTTCTACAATTAAGTTTCTCTTGTTAAATACTCTATAGGCTTTACTAGATGTTGAATATCCTAAGAAAATGCCTTCATCAGATTTTGCATCAAATTTTCCTAGATTATCTTTACCATTATTATGAATGAAACATTTACAACCAAATGCATGAAAGTAGCTTATGTTTGGTTTTCTATTGTTCCATAGTTCATAAGGAGTTTTCTTAATGATTGGCCTAATCAAAGCTCTATTAAGAATGTAACATGCCGTGTTTATAGCTTCGCCCAAAAGTATTTTGGTAGGTTGCTTTCACATAGCATGGTACGGGCCATGTCTTCTAAGGTTCTATTTTTTCTTTCAACTACTCCATTTTGTTGTGGTGTTCTAGGTGCTGAAAAATTATGATGGATGCATTTTCTATGCAAAAGTTTTCAAATAGATGATTTTCAAATTCAGTGCCATGATCACTTCTAAGAGACACTATGGTGTTATTTTTCTCATTTGTGACCTTTTTGAAGAATTTCAAAAACAATGGAAAGGTCTCATCTTTATGAGCTAAAAATAATACCCAAGTGTATCTAGAGTAATCATCTACAATCACAAGACCATATTTCTTTCCTCCTAGACTTGTGGTTCTAGTAGGTCCAAAAAGATCCATGTGAAGTAGTTCAAGTGGCCTAGAAGTGGAAACAATATTTTTAGTTTTGAAAGAGTTTCTAGTTTGTTTTCCAAATTGACATGCATCGCAAATTTTGTTATTTTCAAAATCTAGTTGTGGAAGTCCTTTTACTAAATCCATTCTTATTAATTTTGAAATTAGGTGTGTGCTTGCATGACCTAATCTACGATGCCATAACCAACCAATCTCATTCATATTAGCATTATTAGCAACTAAGCAATGATTACTAGTAGACAAATTGTCTAAATCAATCAAGTATACATTGCCATTTCTATTTCCAATAAAAATAATGCTATTATCAATGGGATTAGAAACAGTGCAGATAGATGCTTCAAATGATACTTTAAAACCTTTATCACATAATTGGCTAATACTTATTAGATTATGTTTTAAACCATTGACATATAAAACATTTTCAATATATGTGGAGGGAGTTATTTGAATATTACCAAACCCCATGATTTGGCCTTTGCCATTGTCACCAAACGTAACAACTCCTCCTCTTTTGCTTTCAAGGGTGATGAATTGATCCTTGTCACCCGTCATATGTCTTGAGCAGCCACTATCGAGATACCACTTTCGCTTTGAATTTTTGGCCGCAAGACACTCCTGCAAAAATAATTAAGTCTTATATTTAGGTACCCAAGCCTTCTTGGGTCCTTCATGGTTAGTAGCATAAAAGATTGTTCCTTTGGGAACCCATATTTTCTTTCCTTTACTACTTAAATTTTTGTTACTGTTTCTCACATTACATTCATAGGATTTATGGCCTTTCTTGTTACAATAATGACATGTAACATTATCTCTATTTTGTTCTTTTCTAAAGAAGTTTTTGATAAATTTTTGTTTTATGTTAGGTCTATATCCTAATCCAGCCTTATCAAATATAGCTCTTTGATTACCTAATAATAAATTAAGTTTTTCAGAACTATAAGTAAATTTATCAACAATATTCTTATATTTATCAACTTCCTTCTTTAATTTATCATTTTCATTGGAAATTGACTCTTTTTCTTTTGTCAAATTTTCATTTTCAGATTTCAGCATCTTAATCTCATTAGTAAGATTATCTTTTTCTTTAATGAGAATTGAATTATCATTTTTCAGAAATTGTATTTCTTTTTAAAACTTTAAAATCGTCAACTAGTTCATTAAAAGCTTCAAACAATTCATCAAATGCAAAGTCATCACAAGGGTTTTCAGAACTTACCTCGTTGTCGTCGTTTGCCATAAAGCAAATGTTTGCAACTTCTTTTTGATCTTCCTCTGAAGAGGATTCATCGCTGTCACTCCAGGTTGCAACATAGGCTTTCTTCTTCTTCTTGTAGGTTTTCTTTAGTAGAGGACAATCATATCTAAAGTGCCCCGGTTTCTTACACTCATAGCAAATTAAGGGGTCTTTCTCTTTGTCCTTGTCTTTGTCCTTTTCTCTTTCTCCTTCCATCTTAATTCCAGATTTCTTCTTGTGGAAGGGTCTCTTTCTTCTCATGAATTTTTTAAATTTTCTAGCTAGAAGAGCTGTCTCATCATCATCATCATCATTATCACTGCAGCTCTCCTCACTTTCTGCAGCCTTAAGAGCTATAGTCTTCTTCTTTTTAACATCTTCCTCTATGCGCTGCTTCATGGTTAACTCATGGGTCATTAGTGATCCAAGTAGCTCCTCCAAGGGTAAAGTGTTGAGGTCCTTGGCTTCTTGGATTGCTGTCACCTTTGCTTCCCAAGTCCTTGGAAGTGACCTAAGAATTTTGCGAACAAGTTCAGAATTAGTATAAATCTTACCTAGACTTTTCAAACCATTTACAATATCGTGAATCTAGTATACATGCATGCTATAGTTTCAGTTTGTTCCATGCTGAATAATTCATACTTATGAACAAGAATATTTATCTTAGATTCTTTAACTTGATTTGTACCTTCATGGGTAACCTCTAATCTATCCCATATCTCTTTTGCGGAATTACATGTAGAGATACGATTAAATTCGTTTGCATCTAAGGAACAATATAAGACATTCATGGCCTTAGCATTAAGCTGAGCCATTTTCCTATCATTATCATTCCAATCCCTTTCGGGCTTAGGAACAATAGAGCCATCAACTATGTGTGTGGGTGTGCTAGGTCCATTAATTATAACACTCCACAATTCATAATCTGAAGCTTGAATGAATATCCTCATTCTTGCTTTCCAATATGAATAGTTGGAACCATTAAACAAGGGAGGTCTATTTGTAGAATGACCTTCAGCAAATGAAGATCCAACTTGAGCTGCCATTTGGATCTTTAGCTCTTGATCGTGTGATCAAATAAACAATGAGCACTTGCTCTGATACCAATTGTTGGCCCAGATGGCAACCCAAGAGGGGGGTGAATTGGGTTCTTTAAAAAATTTAACCTTTTAAAAAACTATGTGCTTGGAGATAGATGAAATTAAATGTAATGCGAATATTAAACACAACCAAAGAGATAGAGAAAGAGATAATCAAAGCACGGCAAACACAAAGGTTTTATAGTGGTTCGGTGTATCCAACACCTACGTCCACTCCCAAGATCCACTTGGGTCCACACTATAATCCTCTTGATTACAGTCGAGTTATTTTACAAGATCACAACTCAAAACTTGTTGTTTCCCAGGGATCACAACGAACCCAGCCGGTTTTCCGGGCTCACCAGCATAAAACCCTAAACTCAAGCTAATCTAGCTTGACCTGAGGTATACTACCTCCACTAGTTCAATCCCCTTGATAGAACTAGCACAAACAAGAAAGAATAATATTTTTTAATACAAAGCTCCTCAAATGAGCAAATATTCAAATAAAGGAATAAGGTTAGAAAAGCCTGTTTGAAGTAGATTGGATTTGAGCTTTTCTTCTTTTTTCTTTTCCTCTTCTCTTTGAAGATGTTGAATCAGGCCTCAGCTTTGATTCGTTGCAAATGTTGCAGATGAGAAGTTGAAAAATCTCAAAAATAGAGCTTTTTTCTATTTTGGGAATCCTCCAATTTTTCAATATGAATGCCTTGGATTTCTTTTTGAGCTTTTTGGAGTGGAAGGATTTGAGTTTGAACTCTTTTCTCTCTGATTTCAGGCTCAAGACTTCATGGATTTTTGATTTGAAAGCACTCTCTTTTTTCCATTTTTCCTTCATTTTTTTTTTATTTTTCAAACGGACGTTCTCCCCTTTTATAGATTTCTTTTAATCATTTTTGATGAAAAACTAGCCGTTGGAATGTACCTGGAAAGTTTTTCAAACAAAATATATCCGTTAGAAGTTAGGTAAAAAGAAAATATTACCGTTAGAGCTGATCTGGCATTTTAAAATTTGTTCCAGATAGGTTGGAGTCGGCTCCAACTTTTTAGGTGTCGGCTCCAAGTCGTTTATCCAAAAATAGAAAGTTCTGAGTTCGTCAGGAGTCGGCTCCGAAAAAGTTAGGTGTCGGCTCGCTATAGTCAGGTGTCGGCTCCAAAAATTGTAAGTGTCGGCTCCGAGGTAGTCAAAAATCAAGCGTTCTGTCCCCGCATCGGAGTTGGCTCTAGACACTGTAAGTGTCGACTCCGAAACTCTGGGTGTCGACTCCGAAACTCTAGGTGTCGGCTCCAACCGTATCAAAAATTAGAAGAATATTTGACTGGCCATGGGGTCGGCTCCAGAATTCCTAGCTGTCGACTCCAGGCTCTGAAACTTTGAAACTTATATTTTGCAATTGATTCAAAACACGTTTCTTAATGCCTTTAAATCAATCAAATATTTTTAAGCCCTGAAACACTTATCAAATTCATTAGTAATCAAATAAATATACTCAATTCCTTTATTAATCATCAAAATCAATAGTTGGGTCAACACATCTGATGATTGTGCTAATGTAATTATATAAATTGATATATTAATAAAAGTTATTTGGCAGTTTATTCATTACAAGAACATCTTCTTAAAACTCTTAATAGTAATGAAGCCCTCAGGATCTTCCTTCATGATAAAGGAGGATTTATCTTTGAAGGTCCTTAAAAGAGTTCGCGAACCAAATGATATACTATGACAGGGCCATAGTACTATCAATTATAGGACGTTGTATATCATATTTGTTGGTTGTCCTCTTAACCAAGGAGTGTAGAGACACTAGTATGACATACAGGTGAAAGTGTAGGAGTACATTTCACCGAACGTGACTCATTTCTGGATACTCTGGTGTCAAGAGTTAATCCGAGAAGAAATGGGTATAAGTATCCTTTAGACCTGAAGATCACAACCGGTGACTTGCAAGCAACTTATTGTACTTAGGTGCTGGACCACCTGGATTTCTAATCCAGCTACGAAAGGTTACTGGGTGCAGTCAAATACTTATGGTAGTCAGTTGTGGATCGAGATGGAATTTGACATATCCCGTTAAAATAAGAAATGCTTATGTTTCAATTTAGCAAGACCTTGGCCAAGGCACTTCATGTGAAAGTCACATGATCACTAAAATTGAAATTACTTTATGGATTCGATGTTTAGAGTTGACAGGCTCTTAAGCCATCCTTAGCATTTGTGGTCAAGAGGATGAATTATATGGTAACTATTTCTTAGGGTTCTTGGAGTTTGCTCGGCAACTCTTCGACCTATTCGGACGTCGGGTTCCATTGCTAGATGGGCATATCGTTTAGTATAGAAAGTTGTTTCTATGCTACCGGCTTAGGTTCGAACCTAGAGAGTCACACGCATAGAAGTTTCCTAGGATGATCTATTTGCTGATCAACGATTGAGAATCGTATATGATTTAATTAATCAATTTGATTGATTGAATTATCTCAATTAGGTTAAGTACAAGTGAATAAGATTCAATTTGGTTTAAGTCTATTAGAAGGACTAATCAATTTCAAATATTGATTTGAAATTAGACTTGATTTGGATTTAAATAGATTCAGGACTAGCCAAATTTGATTTGGGCTAGGACCATGATCTATGTGGGTTCAGTCCAATAAATTCAGATCAGATTAAACCATCATCTGAACCCAAACCTCTCGCATAAGTATCTGACATGATGAGATAACTAATGTCTAAGAGATTAAATTCTCATTTAGAATTTAATGTATTAATTTAATCCTCTCCAAACTATTTCCATCGGAATTCTAAGTGTTAGAATTAAAGTGGAATTAATGTACCTCTTTGAATCAACCAGGCGAATTCACATCTCTTTAGTTCTCACCGACGTCGGAATTAACAAAACACCACGTCTCCTTGGTTTTCACCGAACATCGGAATTAACCAAGCGTCGCGGCTCTTTGGTTCGACGTCTCTTTGCTTTTTGCCAAACGATGAAATTCTTAATGTCAGAATTCAATGGGCAGGCTAAAATGAGACTATAAATAGAGGACACCCCTCACCAGATTACACAAAACAACAACCCACGACATGTCGTGGATTGTAATTCTAAAAAGGTTAGAATAGAAAATCCTAATGATTGTATTAGCAAAAGCTTGGTGGATCTTGGAGGAAGATTCAAGTGGGAGGAATCAAGATAAGCAAAGTCATTTTTCCTCGAGCTAGCACTCTCGGAAATCCGATCATTCGGGGCTTCGCGTGGACGATACTAGAGGCCGGACGATTGAACGACTGCAGAGCACAAAGGATTTACCAACTACCCTTAAGGTAAGTGATATGATCCCTAAACCTTAAGGCATGATTCAAGGTAAGAAGTATGACTTCTTACGTTGAGGATCAAGATATGATCTTAATGATTATTATATGCATATTTTAGATCAAACAATCCTATATATAAGGCAAAGATATGATCTTGATGCATATTAGATAGATTAATATGTAATCTTTTAGCTTTCGCATTGATAATAGTTATCAAATTTTAAAAATATGCATGCCTCGGAGTTTATTTCTCCCTACACCTTTCGCCTCGACCCCGGGCCACGAGCCTTCCGCCTCGGCCTCGAGCTTCCCTCCTCAGCCCCGGCCTCGAGCCTCCCTCCTCGGCCCCGGCCTCGAGCCTCCCTCCTCGGCCCCGACCTCTAGCTCCCTCCTCGGCCCCGACCTCGAGCTTCCCTCCTCGGCCCCGGCCTTGAGCTTCCTTCGCCTCGGCCCCAGCCTCAAGCGTTCCTCCTCGGCCCCGGCCTCGAGCCTCCCGCTTCGGCCCCGACCTCTTTAGGTTAGCCCTGTCGGCCCCGGCTTCTCAAGTCACACCGAGGCGGCCCCGACCTCTTCAGGTCGGCCCTGCTTCCACCTGGCCCGACAACCGGACGACTCCCCCTCTCCGATGGTACCTGGCCAGACGATCGGACGACTCCATCGACTAATGGGACCTTGCCTGACAACCGGACGACTTCACCACCTTTTATCTCTCTTCGTAAGGACAACCCAGTGAATGTGAAGGACATCTGCCCATATCCTGCTAGCATGCAGCGGTCCAAATCAAGTGACCCACCTACGGAGTGACTCCGTCGACCGATGGGACTTGACCCACCAGCTAGCTGCAGCCACCCACTCTGATGGGACTTGACCTGCAGCCTTGACTTGCCAAAGGAAGGAGCAAGTCCTGCCATCACCTTAAATGCTCTTACACGTGGCAGCACCCTCAAGGCACCCTAAGTCATCTCACAGACATCAGCTCTGACACTTCACCCATCAAAGTCATCATTATGAGGCCTCAACCACTCAAACCAGACAGACTCTCAGCATCTATAAATTGGGTAAGAGGGACCCTCAACCAAAAGGAATGGAGGTAACAAACTCCAACCACAACAATACTCCTAAACGCTCATTCTTGCTCACAGAGAGCTCTTCTCTGAGCCTCTCTCTCTCTTTCTCTTTCGAGCTTCCTCAAGCTCACGGCTGTTGCTTAGAGCACTGACTTGAGCATCGAAGGGTCCCCACCGAAATCTTCAGTCCCTAGGACTTTTTGCAGGCTTCCAGACACGAGAGGCTTGCCAGAAGATCATGGGCTCACTGGAGAAGGCGATCGGACGCTCGCAGACGTTCGAGGGGGGTGATCTGGCGTCAACAGATTGGCGCGCCAGGAAGGGGGAGAAATCAGAGTTCTATGACACTAAGCTACAAGCTTTCACTCCCTCTACAACAATAATGGAAGCTTCCGCCAGCTATGCTGGGGGACACCCTCAACGAGCTGACCAGCAGGAGGCCAGCTCTCTGTTCCACCATCACAACCAGTTCAGGCTATTCAAGCAAAACATCGTGCCACCCTCTCACCCTACAGACCCAAGCGTTAATGGTAGCTGTCCAAAAGCTGCAGAAGCGATATTTCATGGCCACATAGTAGCAAACAAGAGCTTACGCTACTCCTTTGGTTGCCGCTCAAGCCAGCTATCATCCATCTGGTGGGAGATCTTCCTAGCGAGAGACTCACCACCGTCATATCTCAACAAGCTTAGGAGCAAGAGCAACCTCAAACTCAAGCTCATCAGCAATTTAAGGCTCAGGCTTATTAACCAGCAAGAGCGCCACTACTTGCCACCCAAATCCTAACTCCTAGTCACCTTAGAGCCAATCTGAGCCCAAGACCTCTGCGGATTCCATTCCAGCTGCCCTTGGATTTCAACACTGGTACCCCCCATCTTCAATCAACATAGTTTTCTGGGGGGCAGGTCATCAACTCAGCAGAAGAGACCAATTTCTTTAAACAAAAAGCTCTCAAGCCTATAATGGACGTCATCAAATCAGACGTCATCAATGATGTATCTCCCTACATTATGAGCAATAAAGGACCTCCTTCAGCGCCACGACCGTTTCTTCCTTGCATCTAAGCACCAGATCTCAGAAAAGGAACTCTCTAACATCACGGCCCACGGGACACCACTCGGCCCCGGCACGGTGGTGCCCCCGAGTGGTTAAGACCCTAAAGGCTCTGTACCCGGTGAGTCGCCCCTCGGGCCGATCGCAAAACCTCCGAGATGGTTCCGAAGGAGCTCGACGGCATCGCAGCTAACAGATACCACTCGGTCTGGCTAGGATACGCCCCTGAATCGGTTCAAATCCTAACAGCCCGTACCCACTCGAGTCACCTCCCGAACCAGCACACTAACCCCCGAGGCAGTTCTGAAGGAGCTCGGTGGCATTACGGCTAATGGGACACCACTCGGTCTGGCTAGCATACGCCCTCGAGTCGGTTCAAATCCCTAACAGCTTGTACCCGCTCGAGTCACCTTTCGGACCAGTACACAAACACTCGAAGCAATTTTATTTCAGCCCCCATGGCTCTATTTCTGCTTCGGCAATTTTATCTCAGCCTCAGCGCTTTATCTTGGCAACCCCAAATCAACTTATAGTTGGAAGACACCAACTCTCCAACTCACATACGGATATCCACTTCTAGACTATGCGTTGGGAGATGATTGTTGGCTACCCTCAGCTAGCCAGCAGGGCAAAAAGAAAAAGATCTCTCTACTAGGAAGGAATCCGAACTTAAGCAAACATGAAAGGACAAGAGCAAAGATAAAGAGTTCTATACTCCTTTTGCTTAGCTGATGCGCGGCACACAAGCTCAAGGAGTGTGGGGGGCATCTGATGGGGCCAGTGGGCCCCCATGGGCCACAATAACAGCATCTGGACTTGGCAACTTGGCCTTTCCCTTGTCTGCTACCTTTTCTCTCTCCTACGCATGGAGTCGGCTTCTGTTCGACCTTGGGCCTATTCCCCTTGGCCCTGGCCTCTTCCAAGTCAGCCTCGCCCCGGCATCATTCAGGTCGGCCTCGCCCCGGCCTCTTCCAAGTCGGCCTCGCCGTGACATCATTCAGGTCAGCCTCACCCTGGCATCATCCAAGTCGGCCTCGCCCCGACGTCATCCTGCTCGGCCACAGACTCCTCGGCCCCGGGTCTCGAGCCTTCCGCCTCGGCCCCTGCCTTGAGCTTCCTCCTCGGCCCCAGCCTTGAGCCTCCGTCTCGGCCCCAGCCTCGAGCCTTCCGCCTCGGCCCCGGCCTCGAGCGTTCCTCGAGCTCTCCTCCTCGGCCCGGCCTCGAGCCTTCCTCCTCGGCCCCGGCCTCGAGCGTTCTGCCTCGGCCCCGGCCTCGAGATTCTGCCTCGGCCCCGGCCTCGAGCTCCCGTCTCGCCCAGCCTCGAGCTCCCATCTCGGCCCCGGCCTCGAGCCTGCCTTGGCCCCGGCCTCGAGCTCCCGCCTCGGCCCCGGCCTCGAGCTCCCGCCTCGGCCCCGGCCTCGAGCTTTCCTCCTCGGCCCCGGCCTCGAGCTTTCCTCCTCGGCCCCAACCTCTTCAGGTCGGCCCCGTCGGCCCCGGCTTCTCAAGTCACGCCGAGGTGGCCCCGACCTCTTCAGGTCGGCCCTGCTTCCACCTGGCCCAATAACCGGACGACTCCCCCTCTCCGATGGGACCTAGCCAGACGATCGGACGACTCCGCCGACTGATGGGACCTGGCCTGACAACTGAACGACTCCACCACCTTTTATCTCTCTTCGTAAAGATGGCCCAATGAATGTGAAGGACATCTGCCCATATCCTGCCAGCCTGCAGCGGTCCAAATCAAGTGGCCCACCTACGGACTGACTCCGCCGATCGATGGAACTTGACCCACTAGCCAGCTATAGCCACCCACTCTAACGGGACTTAACCTGCATCCCTGACATGCCAAAGGAAGGAGCAAGCCCTGCCATCACCTTAAATGCTCTTACAAGTGGCAGCACCCCCAAGGCACCCCAAGTCATCTCACAGACATCAGCTCTGACACTTCACCCATCAAAGTCATCATTATGAGGCCTCAACCACTCAAACCAGACAGACTCTCAGCGTCTATAAATTGGGTAAGAGGGACCCCCAACCAAAAGGAACGAAGGTAACAAACTCCAACTACAACAACACTCCTAAACCCTCATTCTTGCTCACAGAGAGCTCTTCTCTGAGCCCCTCTCTCTCTTTCTCTTTCGAGCTTTCTCAAGCTCATGGCTGTTGCCCAGAACATTGACTTAAGCGTTGGAGGGTCCCCGCCGGAATCTTTGGTCCCCGGACTTTTTGCAGGCTTTCAGACGCAAGAGGCTCGCCGGAAGATCCTGGGCTCGCTAGAGAAGGCGATTGGATGCTCGCGGACGTTCGATAGGGGTGATCTGGCGTCAACAAATAGAGTTTAACTAAATACATGAAATGAAATCAGTAGCACTTCTACTTCAGTCAGAATAGAAGAATTGGTAAAGAAGAGGAGTTAAAAGGAAGAAAATATAGGCAACTCGTCCAAAAAGTTTTAACACCAAATTTTTCTTGAGACAGTTAAAGCCTCCTCAATCCTCATAGCATTTAATCCACTAATCGTTTTTTTTTTAAAATTGATTGACTAACTTTGGAGCTGCCCTTTTCACGTAGTTGCCTCAGCCTAAAACAGAATGGATCCTCGTTGTTATGTATTTCGAAGTCTTGAACAGATGTAATCGATATACCCTTCCTCCTTTGTACCAAATCTTGATACAGAAGAAGAGAATGAAATCCTTAACCAAAGTAAGCCCTAGCTCTTCTAGAACAAAACAGATGAAGTATTTGTTCACTTTACTTTGTAAAGTATATATTTTCAAACGTGGTCGTCATATAATGTTTCATGCCTTTAGCAGTAGTATTTGACTTTCCAAAAGTTATCCCTAAATAAATGTACATAATAGCATTTATCCAGAGGATAGCTAAGGAATAAGCACATTTTTAAAATTACAGCTCTGTCATCAAGGATAACTTTAGTTATTCCTGGATTCCCTAGAAAATAAGTTCAGGAAATAACACATGGTTAAACATGGGTTATCCCTCTTATTCCCTAAACACTCCCTTAAGGTAGTATTTGAAATAGGGAATAAGAGGGGATATCCAGAAGATATCCGCTCTTATTCTTAAAAACCATAACTATAAAGGATAGCTGGGAATAAAGTTAACCAAAGGTTAACCATGGGTTATCCCCTTAATTTATTCTATAGAAAATGCAGGAATAGCTGGTTATTCTCCAAATAAGAGCAAAAAAAAGTTATCCTATGAATTTACCTTTTTGCATTTGATATGATCAATGGGATAGCTAAGGATATTTCTAGAGATAGGCAGAGGAATAAACTCTATTCCATGTACTTATCCATGAATAATAATTTTTTTGCCAAATATTACCTAAATCTAGTGGAAGCATAGGGAAAGGAGTAGGTAATTGTTATTCTAATGTAAACAGATAAAAACTTTCTCTTATTCATTCATAAGCTAGCTAAGCTGTTTTTTTAATTTTAATTAATTTTATATAATAAAACATTAGAAATATAATATTTTTAAAGTAAAAAAAAAATGAGCGTTGCCAAAGTTAGCATGTTCAATGACTTGAGTGTGGAAAGAATTACCACAGATTGATGCATGTTTGATCTAGAAGACAGCTGTATGAGGTTAGACCTGATGCTAACGTTAGGTGGATTTTGCAAGGCAAGTTTGTTGGGTTCTGCAGGCTAACCTTCATGTGGATGTTGGCAACTCTTTTTTTTTTTTTTTAATGTTCCTCGTGTATCCCAATAGGTTCATCTTGCATACAGACAAACTGTTGATGAGTTGGCAAGGTACTCTTCTTAGAGCAAGAAAAGTACCTTACAAAATTTTATGGGCATGATGGATCTTTTGCATGTTATCCTTTTCATTGTTGTCTTTAGCGGCGGTGGTGGATGGGATGTGGGTGTGCTAGGACCATGCTTGGATGGACAATATATGGGCATGTTTGGCTTTCTCCCTTTGATGCTTGGCGTTGTGGACTCCATAAAGAGAACTAATGAGGTTGACTAATAATGTTCACCATGGCTGAGGAGGAGCTAGAGAGGCATATGTTAAGGAGAGAAACTTTTGGGTAGATATGTTCTAAGATATAAATCAGATCAATTAACAGATGTTATGCCTATATTTTGGATTAAAATATTATGTAATAAAAAGATGATGAGCTCTACTTTTAATTGAAATGAATTTTAAAATTTTAGATAAAAACCATCAAAGTTGTAAATAAAAATTTTGAGCTTTATGGCTCTTGGTTCTCATTTATTTGTATGATTTATGTCCAATATAGTAGCTACCAAGTCTGCATAAAAATTTCTTCATCATGGGATACCTTTGGAACCTACTGCCTAGATGATGCTAAAAGATAAATTACTACAAATTTAATGTTCATACATTGCAGCATGTGCTAGGAAAGTGGTAGGCCAATGTAAAGTCCCAAAATAATTTTTATGAGGCTACTTCTTAATTTGTTGAGGGGGCTGCCTGGTGGCAATCCATCCAAAGGTAAAAGCTCTCTTCTGGTGCCAACGTTTGCAAGGATGCTCATTTTGGGGCCTTGTTAGTTTAGAATTGCTGACATCTTTTGTGTCCTTGCGAGCATAATTAAATATTTCTTCATATATTGGGTTTGTACGTGAATCTCATGATGTTTCCTTCTGCAACATTAAAAAAAAAAAAAAAAAAATGCATCCACTATATTTCATTTTAAGTGCATCTAAATGTTAAAAATTCAGAACAATGAACATAAAATATGATAAGTTTGGAATCCAGAATTTTATTAGATTCTTATGATACTGAAATAAATCGCCTTTCATCCAATCTCTTGGCCAATGGAGATGTTGAGTATCCATCATCCTAACCTTCTAAAACTATTTTCAACCTCAGGACCCACTTACCAGGCGAAAAGTCCAACAAGTCTCATTATTTATGTAAACCTGTAAAAAGATCCAAAGTTGTAATTTAAGAAATCCATTAAAAATGATGAAAAATTTATGAATAATTTGATTGCTAGCGGTCGATTTGGAGAATGGCCAATAAATATTATTTTTCTTACCATGTAGTCAAATAATAATGTTATCTTTTTTTTTTTTTTTTTTTTTGCAGTAATAAAAAGGCTCTGCGGATGGTTATTGGAGGCTGAAACTGCTTTCCAAGTTCCTTCGGTTGAAATAAAAACCTGAATCAAAACAGTGGCTACCAAGAAAATATAATTTCAGGAAGAAGGGGTGGGGGAGTTGACTCCAATGCACACCACCAACTTGTTGACCAAATTATATCATTTGATTAACGAAAACAATTAATGCGTTCCATCTCGCGTTGCTTCTCTTTCAATCACACTGGGTTGCGTACCGGGAGGAAGAAGAAGAGGGATTGGAAGCTTCTATTATAATATATAGACAGAAGCCAGTGGTGTTTTGTTTTTCACGTGGTTTGGTGGAGAAGCTCAACCTTAATTAGGATTAGTTGACTCGAAACAAGAATTGAGACCACGTATTTCATGATCCCTCTATTATTGCACTACTACATACTTGTGTTATTTGGTTGCATTTATTTATTTATTCTGTAAAGAAATTAAGGGCGACCACTAAGGTTTCATGGGGTTATTATTTGCAGACTAAAAGCCTTGTAATGCAATGAATTAAAACCATTCGCATCTTTGATCTTGTCAGCTTCAGAAAAATTTATAAAACCATGGTTGCAAGTGATTTAACGACATCTTGTTCAGATGGTTGTTTTGGTGTAGTGGGATAGATACAACCTTATCGTAAAGAAGAAGACTGGGCCCCCTGGTCTGAAAGCCAAGCACAAGTTGTGGTGTTTCTTCTTTTGCTTGATGCCACTCAACACAACAGACAAGATAGCTACTTGCCACCAAAGCATCAGGTGGCACTTTTCCCAACCGATGAGTTTTTCCTTTTCTTATTCGAAAGAGTCTCAGACGAATGAATAAAGGGAGTCATAAGGTCCCGAGTTACATGCACAGTGGATGTTCTTCAAATTTTAATATTGAATCAAGAGAAAAAATCCAGGTACTGAATCAAGAGAAGTCCAGGTGCATTTACTTGAAATGAGAGAACCTACTGTATTGCCCCCAATATTTTTATTTTTTTAAAAAGAAAAACAGAAGAAAACATTATCCAATAAAGGCACCTCAGAAGAACAGCATCAACTGTATTCAAATTTAGTGTCTGGCCATCCTCTTCTCACTCCAAATTTGGTCAAGGACTTTAGTCGCTCTGCTTTATTATTTCATAACTTCAATGGAATGCTGGTGAGTTTGTTCACTGTTTCTTTCAATAATAATAATAATAATCTCTCATATATTTTGAATCCATGAGATTGATAGTAATAATAACAAGCAACGTGAAAGCATACGGAGGCACTGGTGTTCGAGGCATCATGTGTGTGGCCTCTAGTAGCCTTAGGGCCTTCACTAAGATAGTGTTTGATAACCCAAAAGTTAACCATGAATAAATGTATAGGATAATATTTATCCAGAGGATAGCTAGGGAATAAGCATCTTTTTAAAATTACAAGTCTGCCATCAAGGGATAACTTTAGTTGTTCATCGATTCCTTAGAGAATAAATTCAGGGGATAACCCATGGTTAAACATGGGTTATCCTCTCTGGTTAAACTTTTTCAGATCTATCACTTCTAGCAATAGCATTTAGGAATAAAAAGGGATATCAGGAAATATTCTTCCTTGTCCTTCGTATCAAACACAACCTAAAGGTACAGGATAAATGCCATCCTTGGAAGCTTCAATGATCCAACAATTGCTCTACATAGTCTATTCCACCTTATCATCAAAGGAGTTAGGTGGTGCAAAACCCAAATAGAATTCAAATGTTTTCTAGAATAGATAACTAGAATTGGTGCTAAAAACAATGAAAATTTTTTTAATCAAATTATTGCACATAAGTTGACCGCAATTCACCATCTTTTATTAGGTTGAGTATGCTTTTGTGCTGGAGTGGACTTGGTAGAAAAAACAAATGCAATTGGAGTGACGAAAACGTGGATGGTGGATTCTGCTTGCTTACATGCAGCATGTGAGAAACTTGGGATAAAACCATCATTAATTTTTAATCATGGTCCAACCAACAGCTGGCCCATTGTAGCACAGGAAATCTTTATATTCATTATAAGAATTCCACCGATCAGATGGTGCACGGCTCTACGTAGAAGAAGTTCAAAACCCAGCCACGTGGGAAACAAAGTGGAAATGGCCGAAAGGAACGCGGGTTCCTCTCAATCACGGTCCCTCCCCTCCGCAACCTCTCACCTACTAATCACTAATTGGCAAACAACTTGCAAACTAGGCACTAAAATTTCTGACTTCACAAATAAAGTTATAAAAAAATAAGAGCAGTTCTCCTGGCTTTTTTTTTTTTTTTCTTCTTTCTTTCTTTTTCTTCTCCCTTGCTCCGTTGCCAGCGAGTTTCCTTGCTGGTTTTCTCCCTCTTGTCCCCTGTCTTCTTCTGTCCTCTTCATTGCGGAAGAGAGCTCGCCAGACGCTCCTTTCCCTCTTCTAATATCACAGAGAGATGCCTCCCAGAGGCTACGTTCTGATCTTTTTCTTCTGGGCTCTGCTCGCCATCATCACTCCGACTCTCATCTTTTGGTCAGCGTCGGCGAAACCAAATCTGGGTTCTCAAGGTAAGAGGCCTTACTACTGGACAATTTGGATTTTTTTTTTTTTTTTTTTCCTCCGTTAGTTTCCTTTATATGAGCTAAACCTTCCTCCTTTTTTATATGTTAGGAGAGTTTAGTAATGAAATAAGGACCAGGAGAATGATGGGTTCTATAGAGAATGGCTACATGAAGAATAGAACAACAGCAACACAAGCACCAGCACCGGCACCAGCACCGGCGCCGGCGCCGGCGCCGGCACCAATGACAGCAAATGAAACACTTAGGTAACAGAGATTTTTTGTGTAATTATTATTATTTTTTCCTTAGGGCGAAGTGGAGGATAGAAAAGGAAAGGTTGCCTAGTTGGGAACAAATGGATGTTATGATCAATTGAAGTTTTTGTTTATGAGAAGGTTAGATGGTTCATTCCTCTGCCATTTTAGAGAGGGAGAGATTTGTTTTTCCCTGTAAAATTTCATTAGAATTGACGGATACGATTTTAATTTAAATTCACACTTTCTCTTTCTTTAATTGTATTTTTCTGAAAACTGGTTAATCGCATTTTAAATCAACAAGTGTTCTTTAAAGTTTTGCAGTAAATTATAGTTTGGTTTTTACTTAATACATTGGATGGCTGTGCCTCCCTTTCATCAAAATAATAATAATAATTTATAGTAAATAATCAGAGGAAATTGGAACATATATGGCATTTGATTGCTTCTTTCTCTTATCTTCTATCTCCCCAAATTTATTACAGGGCTCAGTTGTAAGGACCGACGTGTAATTCTTCAACTCATTTGATCACAGCTGCTCAAGTTAACTATAATCGATGAAAAACATGATTTCCCCAAAAGAAGAAGAATAAAGATACCTAGAATTTTTTCATGTTCATATTATTGAGTAGATCTTCTATTCTTCTTTTTTGCAATCAAGTGAAGCGGGACTGTTTCTAAGTGTGAAAAAATTGGCTGGTGGATAGTAATGCGAATAAGACTTATTTGTTGCTGTTGGTGGGTGGCGACAAGAAACAAGTTGAAGAGATTTCAGGCTAATCTAGTACGGTTCTTTGGAAGATGGCATTATTAGAAAGGTTAGCCAGTTTAATTAATGTTATGGATACTAATTATATATATATGTATGTATGTATAAATTAAGCTGACTTGAGCTCAGGGAACTGTGAGAACTTGCAATGCCATTAGATAGACGAAATGATCCAAGGTGTGGAATTCTCAAGGCTGAAACGAAAGCTTCCATGTTTTTGATTTTGATTTTTATTTTTATGGTTGACTGAGAATTGGAGGAAGCGAGCTTCCCCATTTTATTGGTTATGAAAAAGATACAGAGGATGAAATATCTTTTTTTTAAAAGGAACAGAGGCTGAAATATCCAGAGGGAGAAGAGACAGCAAACAGAGGAAGATAGAGGAGAAGTTAGAGAGGAAAATAGGACATAGGAGAAACAGGAAGAATGGAGAAGAAACAGCATCAGACTTTGTTGTTTAGAAATGAAGTTATGTATTTTGAGGTCAAGCGTTTAAGTCCAACATTTTTTTCATGAAAATTATGGTCGCATAATTTACAAAAAAAAAAAACTATAATCACATATTGTCTCTTTTTAACAAAGCCGATCCAGAGATATATTCTTCTGTGATTTCATTGGATAACGATTGAGGTATTCATCAACTGTGGTGTATTTGACATCTGGATGAAGCTCAGTGGCCTCCACTCCAAATGATGGTTTGGCTTCTAAGTCGGTGCTGTCTCCCTTCAGAAATATTGAGCAATTGATCCCCAATAGTTCTCTGGGGACGGGGCCTCTGCAACAGGGAAAGGCAAAGAAAAGTACTGTAAGGAGAATAACCCAAGGATCCTGATGAGGATCATTTCTTTCTTTCTAAAATATAAGGACACTGATTTACATTTACCCTGCCCATTTTCATGTTTAGGTATACTCCTAATGTTTCCTGCGGAAAAGAATAGTGCTATGCTCCATATAATGCATGGAAAATTCTAAATTAGAAGATTAATTGTCTCAAAAAAGTTTGTAGTCATCGAACCATCCTTGTGATGAGTATATTTGGTAATGTTCAGCAACATGTAAATCAATTGCCATGGGCTTGCTTATTGGTAAAAGTATCATTCCGTATACGTACAGCCAACCATGATTGAGAATAAATGGGCTGGAAAGATTGATTTTTTAGTCTCACTGCTCAATTATGAGTGCCCATAATGATAAATATTTAGTTTTATAAATCTTTCTTTTAACTGCAGTCTAAGTGATAGTCGCAGCATACGCTTGTAATCTTTTAGCTACCTTCAAAAGATATATGGTTCTTATTGTCTCATTATCTGCATATATGTTGCATTATTTATTTTTTTTTATGCATTTTGATCAATTTTTGTCTTGGTTTCAATATTATTACTATTCTCAATGTGCTGTTGGCTAGCTTCATTGCACAGATGACAATGAGGTGGTGAAAAGACTAGGCTTGGAGATAAGATAGAAATTCCAACCCATCATCATGCAAAAACCCATCCCATCCTGTTCGGGACGAAGATTCCCTTTTTTTTTTTTTTTTTTGCAGTTATAGGGATGGATATTATTTTTATCTTCACTAGCAAAAATGGAGACAAGTATATTCCTTATCTCGGTTTATCTCATCCCCATTTAGCCTTGCACAGTATTTTATATATTTTTATATTATAAAATTATTCTTATAATTTTTAGTAAAAAATTTATATGTTGTTAGGGGAGAGGTGGGTGGGAATGAAGATTTTTTTTTTTTTTTTTCTGTAAGATGGGGATGGAATGAAAAAAATCTTAATTTATAAAAATAAAATTTATTTTCTTTAGCACGAATTGAAATGAAAATGAAAATCTAGGTTCCCAGCTCTACCTTACCCTATTATTGCCATCTATATTTAAGAAAGGCTAAGATTGTTATATTAAAAAGATTTTACATACTTAGGCAAGATAATTAAAGAAGTTTAAATAACATTTTATTAGCTCACTTTTTTTGAGTAAAATTTGCTTTATAAATGATATTAAATATAAGTTTTGTTCATGAGATATGTGGGTTATGAATCTTTGGTACAACAAAAATACGAAAGTTTAAATGAATAAAATAAAATATTATTTATGTCAATTATATATGTATCCAGAAAAGCTTTAGTACTTATATAGAATTGACGAATCCAAATGATATTTATTTATTTTTTTTGTTAGTTTTTGAATAAGATTTTAGATCGTTATCGCTTTGATCTGCTTAATGTTGGCAAAACAACGGATGCATAATCGTCTTCTTTTCCCAATGGCAGATTGGTCCCAGAAATCTTTAATGTTGGCAAAACGACGGACGCATAATCAATCGTCTTCTTTTCCCCCATGGCCATGGGAGATAAGGAATATACCAATTGCTATCCACATACCACGTGGCGGAGAGTCTGCTGGTGATGCAGCAGGTACTCGACAAATCGGTTGGCGAATGGAGAGTTGTATGGGGGATTCCGACAGCCTCAATGGCTCTCGTCTGATCGGAGCTTTGAGTGCGCATAATGACGTAATGAGCTCCACGGTTTGCACATGCTCGGTGCCGATCGCGTATTCGGACGGTGGCTCCACCGACACGCAATTTGTCACAAAGTCTTCAAGCCTAAAATTATTTACCAAGCGACTTTTTTTTCTTTAATTTTAATTTTAAGAAATAATATTACTAACTTGAAAAAAAATTTTGTATATTACATCCGGTGCAGTAAATTCTATGTGAACTACACTATTTCTTATTATTGGTCCACATGCATATAGGGGTGCAACTTGAGTCCATGAAACTCGGGTTTTCTTAATCCTAAACCCATTTGTAAAATCAATAACCTTATTAAAAATCAGGTTCGAGGTTTCGGATTAGATTCGGATTCGGATGAATTCCCATTTATATGCAGTATAAATTAGATCCATTTACATCATAAATGACAAAGAGCACAAGAAGAAGCAATGGCATGGTAAAACTAATGAACGTTGCTGAAGCCTGCAGTTTAATTTTGGGTAAAAGTCGTCTTTCTTTTCTTTCATTTTCCCTGCTGCATATTTTGAGGGACAGTGGTTTTCACATCCAGACATTCTTTACTTAGAGCTATAAGTCCATGCGCAACTACTTTACTTCATTAATTGATGGCATGAGGATCCCCTTGTGACAATGAAACCATGAATGGAACATCCATAGAATTGCTACATAGGCCGGAATATAAACCAATCTTGTTGCATACATGGATATGAACATAGCTTCAGGGAAAATGGCATGACATTACACATCATGATAAGTTCAGAATACATCATCTTTGGAATAGAAATAGCATGTTTAGAAGGTGCTGAAAGACTTAGTTTCATACCACTGTACTTCTAACATAGCGGCATCACTAAAATATAAGGTTGATCTGGAAACAACCCTTCAGTCCATCTCAAGTTTGATAAGCTCGGTGTGTGATTTTCCTTCCAGCTTTCTACTTTGACCGTACCTAAAGAAGTCTTCAAATCTTATCTTTTTGTACCTGACATTCCGTTTGCTATCAATTGTTGATTTTAGAGGCTCAATTTCTACATCATCATTTGGCAAGATGAATGCAGCAATTGAAATCCTTTGCTTCTTCTCATTAGCCATAGCTCTATGCTCTATGCTTCTGTACCTTTCATTGCTCAACACCTGACAACCAAAAGGACAATACAATATCCATTACTACTTGATTCTGATAATGCTATATAGCTCATCCTACTTCAAAAAACTTCAATAGTACCATTTCAAAGCATTCTACTTTGGATGTGTATAGGAAAAATAGACTACATAATTTGTTAGTTTTTGCTCTCAAATCAATACGGCAGTGGCAAGCAAGATGATTCGAAACAACTTTCAATTTAAGTTACATCATAGGAGAAAAAAAAATATATTTTCTATCTTTATTTTTTATATTAAAATTTACTTTATATTAAAAAAATATATCAGACTTCTTGGATAATTTTGGCATCCGAATGTCCAATCTTCCGTCTTCAGACTTAATACTATGTATAAATAGCATTTAAACGTATAATAAAAGCTGTAACCCAAATTTTAATAATTTAAATAACATTTAAGACATTTGTAAATATGGGATATTAATTAATGAAATATAAACATGAAAGCTTACTAATTCCTCGCACGTAATTTTTTTGAAGACTCTGATTGCCAACAGGAAAGACTGATTGCCAAAAGGGGATGAGCGATCAAAGTGTCTCATGAATTGTAAAAGTAGTTAATATTTATATGCATTAAAGATGGCTGGATTTAGGGAAATGGACCATGAAAGAGATGACATTATGACATACGATAACTAATTTTATGAAGAAGAGATGAGGAGATGGGAGAAGGGAGCCCGATCTGACTAGAAGACCTGCAGTCCTCTTGTCTTCAACGGAGCCCAATCATCGTTGGAAGTCAGCCATGGCTTCCCACCCTTGTTGGAAACTAGATCTAGAGATCTAGATCCATCCGAACGTTGTCGCCGTCTCTTCTCCAGCGACAGTTTCTAGCAAGACTCAACCCACAACCCACAGAGAACAAGGATAGGGGATGAAACAAATATTACCAATGGATTTTGTTGCTTGCCGGTGACGATTTCGTTGCTCGCCGGTGACAATCAGAAAGATCTAGCAACTCCAAAGCTTCGACAAAGGCGAACGACAAAAATGAATGGCCGAATGGAAGGCTAGAAGCTAGGGTTAGGGTTGATTGAACTGTGGAAGGCGAGAAGGTGTCAGGCGAGCGAAGGAAATACCAAAATAACAAATAACTCAGAGTTAAAAGTGAGCGGGTTGTGGGCCTATCACTTATGGGCCAGTGGACTGCGGCGGGTTCGGGTTATCCCGGGCTGGGTTGACTACAACCCGAACCTCGACCAATTTTAAATTGGTCCGGGTTAAACCCAGATCCTTCGGGTTCGGGTTGAGCAAACCTGAGTTCAAGCACTGTTGTAACTCGGGTTCGACGGGCCGGGTTCGGGTTGAACCCGGCCCAAGTTGCACCCCTACATGCATACAATATCCATTAAAAATTGTTGACATGCCGACGAAAAAATTATGACACCCAGTTTTAAAATTACGATACTATAGTTATAAAATTACGACACCCATTCAGAAAGCAAAAAAAAAAATTACGATACCCGAGTTGTAAATTTACGATACCGTAGTTATAAAATTACGATACCCATTTATAAAACGTGCTGTACATAAATTCTAAAAAAAAAACTGAACGGGTATTAATGCACGTCACGTCAAAATTTAAGATGATAGTCCAGTTGTAAATTTACGACATCATAGTTATAAAATTAAGACATCCATTAAGAAAGTCAAAAAAAATCACGACATTTCAGTTATAAATTTACGATATCCACTCAGAAAATATGTCTATATAAAATTCTAAAAAAAAAGCTGAACGGGTATTAATGCACGTCACGTCAACATTTAAAATGATACCTCAATTGTAAACTTACGACATTGTAGTTATAAAATTAAGACACCTATTCATAAAGCCAAAAAACATTACGATATTCCAGTTGTAAATTTACAGTTATAAAATTACGATACCCATTCAGAAAACTTGCATAATAGCTTGTACATAAATTTCAAAAAAAAAAAACTGAATGCTCATCATGTTAAAATTTAAGATGGTATTCCTGCCCCATCGTATCAAGCCATGTAGGATTCATATGGACCAATAAGGAAAGGCGATGCAGCCCACGTAGGACTTGCTACATCAGAGGCGGTGTACAAAGACTTTTCCCCACTACCTTTTGCTTTGTGTTGGCCCAGATGGCAACCCAAGAGGGGGGGGAGTGAATTGGGTTCTTTAAAAAATTTAACACTTTGAAAATTATTGCTTGAAGTGAATGTGCACAAGTGGAATGAATTAATGAATGCTGAGCACAATATGATGAAGAGAGAGAGACAAAAGCATGACAAACACAAAGATTTATAGTGGTTCGATGTATCCCACACCTACGTCCACTCCCAAGCAACTCTTGGGTCCACACTATAATCCCCTGATTACAGTTGAGTTGTTTTATAAGCTCACAACTCTAACTTATTGTTTTACACGGGGTCACAATGAACCCAGCTAGTTTTCACAGATTCACCGGCACAAAACCTTAACCCAAGCTAAACTTAGCTTATCCCCGAGTAAACTACCTCAATTAATTCAATCCCCCTGATTGAATTAGCAAACAACAATTCAAAATAAAGTTTACAACAATTAACAGCTCCTTAAATGAGTAAATATGTAATGTAAATAAAACAAGATTAGAAAATCCTGTTTGAAGCGATTTGAGGTTGAGCTTTTCTTCTTTTCCTCTTCTCTTTTGAATGGTTGAATCAAGCTTCAGCTCTGATTCTTGACCGAAATCTGTTGGAGAGAACTTTGAAAAAATAGGGCATTTGCTCTTCTTCTCTTCTCCGTTGAGAATCCTCCGAATTTGAATTTTTAGGGCTTAGGATTTCTCTTGAATCTCTCTTTGAATGACAGACGTGGACTTAGAGATTTTTTCTTTAAATATCTCTCGATTTTTTTGTTATTTTCTCTCTATTTTTGTTCTTCTTTTCAAACGATGAATCCCTCTTTATATAGAGTCTTAATCCGAGATTAGGTAAGAAAATAGCCGTTATAAAGTACCTTGAATGATTCTCCACGCAAAAAATAGATCCATTGAGAGTTAGGTGGAAAAATATATCAGTTAGAGCTGATCTATCACTTTTGAAAATCATCCTTGATAGGTTGGAATCGGCTCCAACTTTTCATGTGTCGGCTCCAGATCGTGTTTCCATAAATAGCAAAAAACAATCCGTCGTGGAGTCGGCTCTGACTTTGCAAAGTGTCGACTCACCGCTGACTGGAGTCGGCTTCTGATTTTTGGTGTCGGCTCTGAAACTCTAGGTGTCGACTCCAAATCGTGCCAAAAATATAGAACTGTTCTGATACGCTCTGGAGTCGGCTCGAGAGGTTCTAGGTGTCAGCTCCAAGTTCTGAACTTAAATAAATTCCATAGAAATTTAATTCAAAACTGATTTTTAAGTATCATTTGGATAAATAACCGATCTTAATCCCTGAAACACTTATCAAATTTATCAGAAACACAATGAATATACTCATGACTTTTGTTAATCATCAAAATCAATTAATTGGTTAAATAATTTCTTAATAATTTTCCCAACACTTTGAAAATGAAATATTGCTTTATCATACATGCTGCAGAGATAGGCACTAACCGTTATAAATTATAATTAAGTTGTGTTGCCGTAGAAATCCATTCTCCGACTTGGGTGTGGCCCACCTTAGGATCCAGACGCCAATCTCTCACTCGGATGAAACCTGCAAGATAATCCTCGCATAGAGAGTATCGAGGGTGACCTTTTGCGGAAGATCCTCCAATGCCTAAGTCAGTGAAGATTTACAACAAGCATGTATGAGGAAAAGGCTCTCGCAGAAGAGTCCCTCTAGAATGGCTTCTCGAAGAGCCAAGGAGCTCCCTTTGAGCTTCAATGAAGTTTTTTCTTTTAGCGAAAGAGTGAGCATACCTGAAAGGATTTTGAGAAAGGTATTTATAGACTGTCTGAATGTTGGTAGTTTGTTTACCTGATTCTTCAAACATGTCTTGGAAGATGGGGAACCAGAATGATGGGAATCTAATTTGAATCAAGTTTGTTACGAGGCCAGCGAGATTCAAATCCTATTTGTTAAGAGGATCGACGGCTGAAGAGGCTGATTTGGAGCTTTGAGATTCGGTTATTCTGTTATCTGGCTATTTGTAGGCAACAGGCTATGCCTGGCTCGATTTCTCTTTTGATACGATGAGAGCTGACGTGGCCGGAGGGTCATATTTGGCTTTTGGCTACTTTGGGTCTGCCAAAGCATGAGAATGGCTCGGCTTGGCCAAGATGAGGCCGAGGCATAAGAATAGTTCAGCCCCTGCCGAGACGAGGAGGTGGCTCGGCTCTGTCAGGATGAATATGTGGCTTGGTCCTGCTGAGATGGAGAAATTTTATCTTTATCCGAGCACAGCATTTGGCAGGCGAAAATCAAAAGTGATCCTAACCTTTTTGACATGTGCACAGATATTAATGTAATGGAAATTTTGCTTCTCATCGCATGCTCCCCACTCCCTAGTTCGAAGCGTAGGCTCGAGCATAGAGAGTAGAATTCTAGGCAGCTTTATCCAATTAGAGAAATTCAAACAGGCAGAGACGTGCTATAAGGCTCTCATATACATCAGGCCGCCGCTTCATCATTTCTTCTCGTCGTATGATGAGAAAATCTCTTGCCTTCCGTTGTCGGCCATGGGTGGATGGCACATGGCGGGCTCAAAGTCTGGCGATGCATGGGGATTCTTGCCTCGCCGAAACAATTTAAAAGAGTTGAGTGTTGCCTTCTACTGCATTTTCTCTCTATCCTCTTCCTTCTCAACAGACAAAACACCTTCGACCCAGGACCAGACATGGCTGGCATTTCTTTCGTTGATCTTGGAGATAAGGAGCGTCCCATTGACTTGGCCTCGACGATGACCCCCACAGATCTGGAGAGGACTCGTTAGGATTACTGGTTCATGAGTGACATTCGATGTGGGTCCTCGATCTTGAACAGAGGGTGCCTGATCAATTGGAGTTGGGGTCTTTTTCTATGAGGAAAGCTTCAAGGTGGGTCTCCATTTTCCCCTTAATCCTCTGGTGAACGACATAATGAAGCATTATGCATCTGTCCAACGATGATTATGCAGAATAGCTGGCATTATATCATCGGGTTCATTCCCTGTGCACATTTACGGGGATAAGAGTGTCGGTTCCTCTGTTCCGAGCCTGCCACAGTCTTACATCCTCCAAATATTCATCCTGGCACTACATAGGGCCGCGGAAGAACTTTAAGAGGTTTTCGAAGGTTTTGACTTCCGTCAAAGGATGGAAGTGACAATTTTTGTCATCGAATGGGATGCTGCATTCGACTTTCCTTGCCAATGGGGGCCTCTCCCCATGGAGCCGAACCAGCGTCCGACACTGTCAAAAGCAGAGAAGGAGGACTTCGACATACTTTATGGCAGCAAGGTGGTCCCAATCGATGCTCTTTTAACTGAAGAGGCACTTTATAATGTCGGGTTGAGCAGAGTCAACCCCCTAAGTAAGTGCGACATCACTTTCTCCATGCTTTGATGTCTTTGCAGGGATGTAACTGACCATCCGATGATTTATATGTCGTAGGGATCAGGTCTGAGTTTGGGGCTTAGATGAGAGGAATGCTCGCAATCGACTATGGCAATTCGAGCAAAAAGAAGAGTACAAAACGCGTCGTACTGTCTCGTCGACTCCTGCGAGAGGAAAGAGGGCCAGGCTTGAGCAGTGACCATCATCTTCCTATACTTCTAGACTACAACTGGCTTTGCTAAGCTATTCACAAGAATTAATTGAGCCCTAACCTTTGAGCCCGTCGAGGGGGGATGTTGTGGAGGAGCCCGTCCTAGCCTCTATCCTAGCACTGGAACTTAGGGAGCCGACACCTGGTAATAAAGCCGAAGAAGTAGCAGCTCGGGTAGTGTAGGAGCTTGGTCATTTGTCTGAGCCAACGGATGATGATTTCTGGGTAACGAAATTTCTTTATCTCGTGGCTACCAAAGTACATTACCCTGAAGGGGAGGGTTCTATGAGTCCACAGAGGTTGAGGGAACTATTCTTCAAAGACCAGGCGGCCACTTTCGTGGTGAGTGTTGTCCCACCTTCGACAGGATCCCCTCCTCGTTAGATAGAAGAGGAAGAAGAAAGAAGAGGTTCATCGGGCGAAGAAGGAGCTCCCTCGATGAGGATGGAGGAGTCGGGGCCTTTGGGGACATCAGCAGGCGACAAGGAAGGGATAGGTCGGCTTAGCCCCCTTCTCGATCCCTCGGGTTGCGCTACCGAAGAGTTGCAATCTTGGATTGACAACTTTTAATGTTTTTTATGTGAAAAAACATGTCATTTACCCTGAAGAAGGAGAGGACAGTCATCGAAAAGTTGCTTTTGCGGTTGAGGGATTCAAAATGCCTACTGACTTGGATGACTATGCGTCAATCCCTAGCCAGTACATCTTAAGGGATATGAATTCTTCTTGCATTCGAGTGAGTTTTCTTCCCTTCTTTGCCTTCCTAGATGTTTTGTGCAGTTTTTTCAAACCTAATCATTTGGCTCTATTGTAGGCAATTCTCCTCCAGCGGGTGCTCTATAGGCGCCTGATCTCTGCCAATGAATGCAACAGGAAGATCTAGCACAAGGTCGAGGCACTCCATGCCAAGATAAACTCGGCTGATCAGCACTCAGAAGAATTGACGAGGGTGCAAGCCGAGCTTGATGAAGCCAGGAGGTCGGGCAAAGATGCCTGATCCGAGGTGTTATGACTTCGGGCTGAGGCAGCCGAGCTTGGGGAGGCTCAAAAAGTAGCCGATGAAGCTCAATCAGAATTGTCGAGGTTTCGAGGTGAGGCCCAAAGGAAAATTGACTTCCTTAATGGCAAGGCTACTAAGGAAAAATCCCATTTTGAGGCTCGGCTCGAGTCCTGTCAGAAACAATTTTTTGATCTTACGGCCAAGCTACATCAAGTACGATCCGATGGCTCCAGGAACCGGATAGATCTTGAATATGCCTGGAAGGACATGAGCAGATATAGAAAAGAGAGGGAGAGGGCTCGAAAAAGAGCCAAGAAAGCAGAAGCCAAGGTTGCTCACCACGTCAAAGAGGTATGTCTTCTTACCACTTCCATGCAACGGTTCATTTCTTCCCATAGTTAGGGCTAACTCGACCATTTATTTCGTTTACTATTCCTCTTCTCTAGCTAAGAAGACCAAGGCCGAGGCGGCCGATCAAGTAAAAGCTCTGACCGAGGATTTAGCCTCAAGTCAAAAGAAGTGCTCCGAGCTTGAGCATCGGGTAGCTGAGGCGGACGATGAAATTGCTCTAGCGATTGAGAGATATAAGAGCTTGGATGAATTCGCTCGAGGGCGATTCAATTTTCGAAGGAGGCATACCGAGTTGGAGCAAATGAGGTTCGGGCGAGGATCACCCAGGAGTACCCAGACATCAACCTTTCATTTTTGGAGGACAAGAAGTATTGCTTTTCATCACCAATAACCGAAGCATTGGCAGCGACTCCCTCATCTGATGACGGCGACGATGATGAAGATGCTCCTGGCATTGATTTTGAAGTGGCCTCAGAGGGAGACCCAATGGAGGTTTCTCTAGAATTTGCTAAGGAAGCAGAGGCCTCGAGACCTACTGCTGAGAAAGCCGGAGTTTTGCAAATAATTGACAAGGTGGACATGGCTATGGGGCTGAGTGACAAAGGGGTCAATGCTCCCTCGGCAGGTGGGGGGATGACCCAATCAGGAGGTCAGCCGGATCAGTGTTTCTAGGCATGGCTGAAATCGCTTCTGAAGATGAAGCTAAAACTTAGGAATTCATCTCTCCGCATTTTTTTTTCTTTTCTTCCTTTCTTGTAATGTAAACAATATTGAGATATTAATGAATCTTTTGTTATTCTCTATATATTCCATTGTTTTGGTATTTGCATGTCTAATGGTCTTTTAGCTTATTCACATCTTTCCTGAACTTAGCCTATCATGGAGCCAAGTAAGTAAACCAGCTCTATTAGAGCTCGAAAAATTCTTGGATGACTTTGTCAAAATTGAAAAGGTCATCTGATCTTGCTGAGACCAGCCCGATCAAATCCGCCGAAGAGGGTAATAACTCAGCTTTGCCAAAGTAAACTTAGTCTATCATGGAGCCAAGTAAGTAAACCAGCTCTATTAGAGCTCGAAAAATTCTTGGATGACTTTGTCAAAATTGAAAAGGTCATCTGATCTTGCTGAGACCAGCCCGATCAAATCCGCCGAATAGGGTAATAACTCAGCTTTGCCAAAGTAAAAGAAATGGCTCGGCTTTGTCAAAATAAAAGGAATGATTCGGCTTCGCCGAAGTAGAATAATAGCTCGGCTTTGGCTGAGGCAAAGGATAGTTCGGCTTTGTCAAGCATATCCTATTTCTCCTAAGGCATCTATTTCACAGTTAATTCCTCGTCTTTTTCGATGAGAGCTTGCTTCTGTATATGCCAAGCATTCGATTACTATTGGACCGCATCCTTTTCTACAGAGGGTTTCCCAAGTTCACCCACATTTTTAGGATTCGTGAACGACTCTTTTCATTTAAGGCCTTTGATCCGAGATTGAGAGAAAATTTTCTACCTTTTTATTACGGTATAGGAATATCTCCAGTATACCTCAGGGAGTACCGAGTCCCGTTAAGGCATTGCCATGTGGTCTCGAATGTGGCGTGGTTGTTGTGTCCCGAGTCCTGAAGTTTCCCCCTTCTTTAATGCTGTTTTTCATTTGATGTCTATAAAAAAGGGGGGAGTAAAGGGTGCCTGAGCATACTCGGGAAGGTCTTTGTTGCTTTGTGAGCAGAAATAAACCTTCATGGCTTTCTCCACACTGAAGTCGAGAGCTATGAGGTTGGATTTTTCTTTCAAGGTTTGGCCTGGCCCCGATGGTTGGGGTGATGAGGAAGTTGCTGGAAAACAAGTCATCCTCAAGAAAGAAGTTATGGGGTCATATGCGAAGCACAGAAGGGGATAGAGGTCATATGGGAAGCGCACGTGGGCGCTTCTTATTTTGCTCTGTCCATCCACTATGGGGCCACTGAGACCACTGAAAATGCAATTTTTGATGGGCCATGGCTTCCTTCGGCTTTCCTTCATCCTCAGTCCTTAAATGGGTGCCATTTTGGATCTTTCGATTCATCCATTCGAGAATCCATCAACTGGCTTCTAATGAGGAAGAAGGTGAGCAGCACCAGGCCATTTTCTTTTGTATTGTTGCTCAGCAACTCAGACAACTCAGCAGAGTTGTCTTTTTTAATTTTTTCAAATCATGGGCAGAAGCTATGTTGAAGCAGCGTCGTTGGCCGAACTCACTTGTTTGAACATTTTCTTTTGTTCTTTGTGTATTTTTTGTGCTGTAATGCACTTGTAATGCTTACAAGAGGCTGTAACTTTTTGTAATATTATTGAAATAAAAGAACTTTTTCCTTTCGCACATCTATCTCTTTTTTTTTGTTATTTTGCTTCTATTTTGCAAGTTTTCTTGATGTGTCATTGTCTTTGTATTTTTTCTGATGCATGAATTGCTCGTATACATTGTATTGAAGGGTGCGGAACGAAGACTCGGTCTTACCAAGATATACAAACGACCATTAGGGCTCTCCTTCGCTAGGGAAGATGTTTAGATGGTCATATCCAAAGCTTACATGTCGGGGACATTTTAGAGTTTTAGCTCTTTACCGAATATTTTGATGATTCAGTTTAGGCGCCGATGTGCATCGGATTACGTTGGCCCTTCATTAAGAGGGTGCACTAGTGCGGAGACCAAAGTTTGAAAGAGGCTTCGATTTAATTCAGTATGACTTTAATTCTTTCATGTGTCCTATAAATAGAGTAATAATTTTACTTATTTGAATTTGAGTCATGTAATTAAAGTTGGTTTATATCAATTTGGGTTCTTGAGTCCAAGTAGGGTCAAATTGGTTTGTATTTAGTGAGTTTAGTAGTTGGGTCCAAGAGAGGTATAGAATTGGGTTTAAGGTAAGCAAGTGAGCTTGAAGATTGGATGCATTCAACCACTCCAACAAATCAATCAAAGGTGGATGCCACTTCAGCAAGCGTTGTTGGATGCTATGTCAACCTTTTGGTGTATACCTCATCAAGCCACATCACCACATGCCACATCACCAAGGGGAATTCAAATTCAAAGGAGCCGCCCATTTTTCTCTCCTCTTTTTAAGCTTAGTTATAAGTTGTTTCAACCCTCCACCCTTATAGCTAACTTAGGTTGCAACTTCCTATGGAAAGCTCCATGTAATTCGAATTTTTAAAAAGTCCATTGGGGCTTATAAATACTACTCCAAGTTCTCTTGTAAAGATAATTTATGATGAATAAAATTGAGTTTATTTTCTTCCATTTGTGTTGGCAAATATCCTCTGAGAGAGAGTGGGTGAGAAGCCCTTAGCTACTTCAAAAAATATCCTCCAAGAGGGAGTGGTGAGAGGCCCTTAGCTACTTTAAGAAAGTCATCTCCATGCCAAGATCCATTAGCCATTCTTCATTCAATTCTACCATCCTATCCCATCTTCCAAGGATCTTCAAGAATTTCAGGTTCCAAAGAAGAAGGTCTTTCGTAATAAGAAACAAATACAAGAAGTCCTGCAACTAGAGGAATCTCCTTGTCATCCAAAAACTTCATCCTTGAGTGTAATCCTTCCAATCTCTGATATATTAATGGCTGGATACCCCTCTTTCAATATTTTTTGATATGAAATATTGGAGTAACTAAGCCCTAGCCTGTGTGGTTTCTTAGCCATAATGATCCTTTCTCTTTACTGTTTTGAAGGATTCTCATCCAAGTCTAGTTTTACATGTAAATTCCTTCATAAAAATTTTTGCTCTTTTATATGAAAATATAGCCTAGCTTCACTTCATTTTTTATTTAGTTATTACTATCTCCTTCTAGATTGCATCATTCCACTTCATCCCTCATCATGCACGCCTCAACTTAAATTATAGGGAGGCATAAGTGGCCTTGCCAATTCTCAATAGGAGTCCGACCATGCAGAAGTTTCTCAAGAATTTTTCTTAGTTTAATGGAACTATAATAAATGACTCGGTCATGCCTATAGATGAAATCAATTTTACCTCATTTTGGTGAGGTAAGAAGCAACTTCCTGGGTCTGCCGGAGTACAAGAAAAAGTCGTTCAACTTCGCTAAGGCTTAGAGGGGTAACTTGGCCATGCGAAGCATTAGAAAAATTATTCGGTCCTGCTGTTTGAAAGAATCACTCGGTCCTGCCAAGGCTTGGAAGAATCACTCGGTCCTGCCAAGTCTTGGAAGAAATACTCGGTTCTACCAAGGCTTGAAAATAGATCACATCTCATTTAGTTTTGCCAAAGTACAAAGGAGACCTTTTGGACCCACCGAGGGTGCTCAGACCTACCGAGGCTTTGTCAAGATTATATTTTACTTGGTGCTGCCAAGGTTCGAAGAAGACCCCTCGGACCTACCGAGGGTGCTTAGACCTGTCGAGGCTTTGTTGAAATTATATTTTATTTGGCGCTGCAAAGGTTCGGAGAAGATCCCTCGACCTGCCGAGGGTGATCGGACCTATCAAAGCTTTGTTGAAATTATATTTTACTTGGTGCTACAAAGGTTCGGAGAAGACCCCTCGGCCCTGCCGAGGGTACTCGGACCTACCGAGGAGTGGGTTCGATAGAAGCATACTCTACTAATAATATATCTGAAGGTTGTCTGAATTCTATGTTCGAGGAATAGATCTTCCATCTAGATCCTGAAGTATGTATGTGCCCGGCCTCATGACCTCCGTGATTTGATTGGGGCCTTTCTAATTTGGAGATAGCTTTCCCTGCTCTAATGGTTTGAAGATGGATGCCTTGCAGAACACGAGATCACCAGAAAGGAAGGATTTTACTCTGACTCGAAAGGAATGATAGCGAGCTACCCTTTGTTGATAGGCTGCAATCCAGATTTGGGCCTTCTCTCTGACCTCTTCTATCAAGTCGAGATTGGTTCGGAGCTGCTCGTTGTTCGACTCCTCCGAGTAACTTTCCATCGTGGCGATGGTAGCCCTATCTCCACGGAAATGATGGCTTCCGTGCCAAAGGCCATTTGAAAGGAGTCTCGCTTATGGGAACCCTCTGGGTGGTTCGTTAGGCCCACAAGACATGATGAAGTTCCTTCGCCCATCTCCCACGTCCTTACAGAGTCGAGCTTTGATTCCCTGCAATAAGGTTCGGTTGGTTACCTCGGCCTCACCATTGGCTTGGGGATGCCCGACTGATGTGAGCCGATGAGAGATGCCATGATCTTCGTAAAACTTTCAAAATTTGGGATTGTCAAATTGTCTTCCGTTGTCGGTGATAATAGTGTACGGAAGGCCAAACTGACAAATGATAGACCTCCATAAAAATCTCTAGCCCGAGCTTCGGTTATCTAAGCGACTACCTCAACCTCGATCCACTTGGTGAAATAGTCGATCGCTATGAACAGAAACTTTCTCTGTCCTGTGGCGAGAGGAAAAGGACCAAGGATGTCCATTCTCCACTTAGCAAAGGGCCAGACAGACAATATGGGTGTCAGGTGAGTGGAGGGGAGCCTCTGGATGTTTGCATGCCGCTGACATGAGTCACAGGTTCGGACGAGATCGCTAGCATCCTTCTGCATAGTTGGCCAGTAGTATTCCTGGCACAGCACTTTGTGACATAGAGCTTGACCGCCAAGGTGGCTGCCACAAATGCCCTCGTGGACCTTTCGAAGGGCATAATTAGCCTCCAACGGTCGAAGGCACTTAAGTAGCAGCATGAAGAATGATTGTTTGTATAACTGATCGTTAAGTAAGACATAATGAGATGCTTGCATTTTTAACTTCCTTGCCTCTTTTCTATCGACTGGGAGCGACCCTTCTTTAAGGTGTTTGAAGATTGGATCGAACCAGGATGGTTTGGCATCAATCTACATTACCCGATCGGCGTCGGCAATGCTGGGCTTTTCTAAGACTTTCAGGTGAAATTTCTGCTCGAGATCCATTGAATCCATGGTTGCCAGATGAGATAAAAGGTTAGCGTGTGCATTCTCGGCCCTTGGAACTTGGATGACTTCAAATTCAGAAAAATAGAAGGACAAATCATGCACCTTTTGGAGATACCGAATCATGTTCGGCTCTCGAGCTTTGAACTCTCCCCGCACGTGGCCAGCCACCAATTGAGAGTCAGTATAGGCATTCGGTTTCTTAACTTTGAGATCATGGGTGATGCGAAGTCCAGTGAGCAAAGCCTCATATTCCGCTTCATTATTGGAGGCTGGAAAGGAGAGACAGATGCCATACTCAAAGATCGCGCCCTTGGACTATTAAGAACCAAGCCGGCGCCATAGCCATTTACGTTAGATGATCCGTCTGCATGAAGCAGCCACAAAGCATCAGGCTTCGATTGCTCGGAGGTGTTTGGAGCAGAACCATCCTTCGAATGGTGCATTCAAGAAAAAATCTGCTAGAATTTATGCTTTAATTGCTGGGCGGGCTGATATCGGAGGTCATGCTCACTTAGCTCAATGGCCCATTTGGTCATTCTTCTAGACGTCTTCGAATGATGAAGGATTGGTTTGATAGGTTGGCCAGTCAGGATTGTCACAGTGTTTGCTTGAAAGTAAGGCCGCATCTTCCAAACATATGTTATGAGAGCCAGCACCACTTTTTCGACTCGGGAATACCTCATCTCAGCATTCTGAAGTATTTTTCCAATATAATAAATTAAATTTTGGAGTTTGCCTTCCTCTCGAATTAGCACAGACCCGACAGCACCTTCAGAGACCACTAGGTACAGGTATAGCATCTCTCCAGGCCTCGGACTACTAAGGAGAGATGGCGAGCCAAGGTATTTCTTAAGGTTTTCAAAGGATTTCTGGCAATCCAAAGTCCACTAGAAGTTTTTAGCATATCGAAGTGCCTTAAAGAAGGGTAAACACCTCTTGGCCGATCGAGCAACAAAGCAGTTGAGGGCCGCTATTCTCCTGGTAAGGCACTGCACCTCCTTAACCGATCCTGGAGGTGCCATTTGCTGCAGAGCTTAAATTTTTTGTGGATTTGCTTCAATACCTCGTTTGGAGACCATAAAGCCCAAGAACTTCTCAGAGTTGATCCTGAAGGCACATTTGGTTGGATTAAGCTTCATCTGATACCTTCAGAGTGTGGCAAAGCTTTCTGTAAGATCATCAAAGTGCTAGGATGCCTTCTTGCTCTTAATTAGCATATCGTCAACATAAACCTTCATGTTCCGATCGATTTGGTCCTTGAAGACCTTATTAACCAGTCTTTGGTATGTCATGCCCGTATTTTTCAAACTAAAAGGCATGACTCGATAACAGTAAATACCTTGATCGGTTATGAAGGTGGTCTTTTCCTCGTCCTCAGGTGCTATTCGAATTTGATTATAGATTGAATAAGGATCCATGAAAGTTAGCATCTGGTGGCCCAAGGTAGCATCCACAAGCTGGTCAATCTGAGGCAGAGGAAAACTGTTCTTCGAACAAGCTTTGTTAAGGTCCATGAAGTCCATGCAGATTCTCCATTTGCCATTCGACTTCTTTACCATGACAACATTCGCCAACTAGTTAGGATAGTTCACTTTCTGAATGATGTTGGTTTTGATGAGCTTATTAACCTCCTCTTCAATAGCCTTATGGCGTTCAGGGGCAAAGCATCTTTTCTTTTGCTTGATTGGCTGAAACGTCTCATCCATGTTAAGACAATGGACAAGGATGTCTGGGCTTAATCCCTGGCATATTTGAAGCAGACCAAGCGAAGATGTTAGCATTTCTCCGAAGGAAATCGATTAAGCACCGCCGAGGCTCCCCTTCTAATTGGATCCGATCTTAACAGTTTGATCTGGGTGAGCCTTGCTGAGTGAAACTTCCTTGAGCTCCTCGGCTGGTTCTCTTCACTGTTAAGCAAAATCCTCCCAAGCATCTATGTTGGCCCAGATGACAACCCAAGAGGGGGGGGGGGGGGGGGTGAATTGGGTTCTTTAAAAAATTAGCCTTTTAAAATAGTTTGCTTAAGAAGAATGAAAGTAAATGCAATGTAAATACAAAGTGCAGTGAATAAAACAGAGATAGAGATAGAGTCAATGGAACCACGGCAAACACAAAGATTTTATAGTGGTTCGGTGTATCCAACACCTACGTCCACTCCCAAGATTCACTTGGGTCCACACTATAATCTTCCTTGATTACAGCCGAGTTGTTTTACAAGCTCACAACTCAAACTTGTTGTTTTCCCGGGATCACAACGAACCCAGCTGGTTTTCCGGGCTCACCAGCACAAAAACCCTAACACAAGCTATACCAAGCTTGTACCGAGGTAAGACTACCTCCACTAGTTCAATCCCCCAGATTGAACTAGATACAAACAATAGAAATAGTATTTTTTAAGTACACAGCTCCTCAATGAGCAGATAATCAAATAAAAGAACAAAGTTTAGAAAAGCCTGATTTGTAGTTGGTTGGCTTTTGAGCTTTTCTTCTTCTTTCTTCTTCTCCTTGCTAGATTGAATCAAGCCTCAGCTCGATTCTTCACAGTTGAAGCAGTTGAGAAGGTTTTGAGCTTTTTCTTCCTTTCTTTGAAAGTTGAAAATCTTTGATTTGCTCTTGAATAGCTCTTGGATTTTCTTCTGAAGCTTCCTTGGATTGTTGAACTTGAGCACAGACGAAGCTTCCTTTGATTTCACACTTTTTCTTTCACTCTATTTTTGAATCTTGGATTTTTTCAAATGATGCTCTGTTTTTCCGATTTTTTCTTTTTTCTCTCTTGATGTGTATATCTCTCTATTTGATGTCTTTGATTTGAAAACGGCTTCTCTATTTATAGATTCTGCAAAAATATAGCCGTTAGAAACAAAGAAATATAGCCGTTAAAGAAAATTCTTACCGTTGGGCTGAGTTGGCATTCAGAAAAATCTCGCCCAGATTTGTTGGAGTCGACTCCTGCTTTCCGCGAGTCGGCTCGAAGACGCGATACCAAAAATAGAAATGTTCAGAAAGTTAAAGGGTCGACTCATCGAAAATAAGGTGTCGACTCCTGACAGTCGGGGGTCGACTCATGAAAAGTTAGGGGTCGACTCGCGAAATGCTCAGAAAAACACTCCTCTGGTGTCTGAGCGGAGTCGACTCACACAGTCATGGAGTCGGCTCGACAGAATCGGGGGTCGACTCTTGAAATCACAGGGGTCGACTCGTGAAAATCAGGAAACTCTGTATACTGAGTGGAGTCGACTCTGAAACTCTAGAGTCGGCTCCGGAACGTATCAAAAATCAGAGAATTTTCTGATTGACTTGAAATTCGTTCCAGATTCATTTTAAATCAATTTTTTGACTTGAATACAATAAAATTGTCATTAGGAATCAATTCAAGAAATGTTCCAAAAACTCATTGATTGAAATATGAAGTATAAAAATTTCTTTTTGAAAGCTTAAACATGGAGCTTGAAGTTACTTTCAAATTGATTAAAGTCATACTTAACATACTCATTGATTGTTCTAAATAAATTCATTGCTCATGTAAATAAACTCATTGCATCTTTTAATATACTCATGGCTTTTGGTAATCATCAAAATCAATAAGATTGGGGCAACAATTTCTCAACAATCTCCCCAACAATCTCCCCCTTTTTGATGATGACAAAAACATTGAGAATATGCATGATTGATTAAAGAATTTATTTTATTTTCATAGTTAGGCTTAGGCTCCCCCTGAATGAGGTAGCTCCCCCTATGAAACTCAATAAATATCCATTCATTCAATTATTTATCTCATTCATTCAATCATTTTAATATCATTCGATTAATTAATTTCTCCCCATGCATATATAGTTATAAAACTCTCCCCCTTTTTTGTTATCAACAAAAAGGTAGAGATGCATCAAACATAATCATTCATTCAAGATATGTTTTAACAAAATCTGAGATTCATTGATAATAGGAGAAGTACATTAAACTCAGATTACATTGAGCATTCAAAATAACTAGATTTTTCATTACATCAAAGTATCAAAATGTAAAACATAAAGTGAACTTCATTACATTGTAAAGACTAAGCATCTAATACATCAAAAGTGAGTCCTTACAATCCTAGTTAAGTGATCTATAATATTTTTCATTCCATCTGTTTGAATCTTAACATAATCCTTCAGTCTTTCATCTACAAAAGTGCAAGCAGTCAATATTTTATCTTGGAGTTCAGCATTGCATTTTGCATATGTTTCACCATCTCCACAGATGTCTTTAAGTTCTTCAAAGATATTCTTTAGGTCTCCACTTAAAGACTCAGATGAAGTGCTAAGGGTTGACTCAATCTTGGTGATCCGATCATCTAAAGAGTAAAGAGTTTCTTTGAGATTCATAAATTTGTTTTCAAACTCTGATTTCAATTTATCTGCCTGATCATCAAGAAGACCTTTAAGCTGCCTTAACTGAAGTTCTGAGAAACCACAGACGAAGATGATGTCTGATCAACCAACGGAGCAGGGGAAGGGACTGGAGCAGGAACAGGAGAGCTCGGAGGTACAGGCGAAGAATGTCTGACTGACGGTCCCGGTGCCTCAATGTCCGGCTCTATCTTCCATCAAACCTTTCCTTTCCCATCTGCCATTCTTCTTCACAAAACCCATTCTATGTATAGTGGCCAAACTATAGAAATCGGTATGTCTTAAGTTCCTCATTGGCTCACTATCTGATATGATTATCCCTTGGCTTTGAAATATTTTAGTAAGAATCATGCCGTAGGGTAAACTGGATTTTCTCTTGCTTCCACAATCAGCAATGTACCATAATATCATGCTTGGAAGATTAATGGGTTTACCAGTTACAATTGCATCCATTACAAATATATCTCTTTCGGAAACATAGTCAAATCTCCCAATCTTGGGGAATAGGATTCTACTACAAATATTGTGGAGAAGTCTCAATTCTAAGGACAATTGATTAGCAAAGACCTCTTCAAAACCAACAATCTCCCTGTTAAGCAGTCTAGATAGAGCTGGGCTTCTATCTTCAGAAGAAAAGTAGATGTACCCGACACTGGAAGATCCAACAACCTTGAAAGCAAATCCACTGTCACTGAAATTCTATTTCCTCTAATGAAGCTTACAAGTCCATTGTCTCCTCTAGATAGATTCTTATAAAATTCCTTGACTAGGGCTGGGTAGGTAGGACAATCTAAAGAACAAATCTTCTCCCAACCCATCTCAATCAACTGCCTCCCCACAAGAAATCCTTCGGCCTCAAATAATTCAAAATCGACTTTCCTCCCGGTAGTTATCACTCTATCGGCAAGTCTATCTACCTGTGATGGAGCCGTAGAGGGAGAAGCACTAGGAGTCGAAGAAGATGAGGTTGAATCCAAGCTCGGTGAAGGTCACGAGCGGGACGCCTCACGGTCTTCCTCACCGCCTCTTCCTTTTTACTCCGGCCGCACCAAGGTTAGATCCACGGGTTTTAGGGGCCATTTGATCTAAAGGGTTAATCAGGGATTTCTGAGGATTTGGAAGGTCAGGAAAAATTTTGGAGAGAGTATTTGGAGGATTCGAGACGATAGAAATGAGCGGCGAGTCGACTCTGCCCTAGATAAATCGACCTGGGACCACTTCGAGTCGGCTCCCGCAAAGCGAGGGGTCGACTCCGGGTAGTCACAGAAAACTATCCCGAAGTGGAGTCGACTCGCGCAGAGAAGGGGTCGACTCTAGAGTTTCAGTAGAAACATGGAGTCGACTCCGATACTCACCGAGTCGGCTCCGAGACCATTTCAGAGCAAAAAACATAAAGTTTCAGATAATCTGAAATGTGTCCGGATATTGATCATAAAAATTGATAAAATAATCATTGGATTTTAATAGATCAATTAGATATGAATTCTAGATAAGATTTCCTTAAAGATCAAGGATTTGAAAGAATTTTAGATAAAATTTCCTTAGGGGTTTCAAATTCATTCTAATGGATCACAAATCCCTAACTCTCCTCTAAGATAACAGAATCTTTCTTCACTCAAGGGTTTTGTAAATATATCAGCTAATTGATCTTCAGTATTATAATCAAGACAAATTTCATTATTGGCAACATGTTCTCTTATAAAATGATATCTAATTTCTATGTGTTTGTTCTAGAATGTTGAATTGGATTTTTTGTTAGATTAATTGCACTTGTGTTATCACATTTTATAGGTGTTTTATCAAGTGTGATACCATAGTCTTCAAGTTGTCGCTTAATCCATAGGATTTGAGCACAGCAACTTCCAGCCGCAACATATTCAGCTTCAGTAGTTGATAATGCAACTGAATTTTGCTTTTTGCTAAACCATGAGATTAAGTTACTTCCTAAGAATTGGCATGCACCACTTGTGCTTTTTCTATCTAACTTACATCCAGCATAATCAGAATCAGTATATGCAATTAAGTTCAATGTTGAGTCTCTAGAATACCATAAACCTACATTTTTTGTTCCACTTAAGTATCTTAGTATTCTTTTAACAGCAATTAAATGTGATTCTTTAGGTTCAGACTGAAATCTAGCACATAAGCAAACAGCAAACATTATGTCTGGTCTACTTGCAGTTAAGTAAAGTAGGGATCCGATTATACCTCGATAATATTTTTGATCAACCTTCTTACCTTCTTCATCTTTGTCCAGCTTGCATGAAGGACTCATTGGTGTTCCGAGGGGTTTGATTGATTCCATACCAAACTTCTTTAGAATTTCTCTTGTGTACTTTGTTTGGTTGATAAAGATTCCCTCTTTGCTTTGTTTGATTTGGAGTCCAAGGAAGAAATTGAGTTCTCCCATCATGCTCATTTCAAATTCACCCTGCATCAACTTAGCAATTCTTGACATAGAAGATTGTTAGTAGCACCAAAAATGATATCATCAACATATATTTGAACTACTAATAAATCTTTACCTTTTCTTTTCAAAAATAATGTTTTATCAACATTTCCTCTTATAAAATCATTTTCAATTAAGAATTTACTTAATCTATCATACCAAGCTCTAGGTGCTTGTTTCAAACCATATAAAGCTTTGTGCAATTTAAAAACGTGATTTGAAAATTCATGATCTTCAAAACCTGGTGGTTGTTCTACATATACTTCTTCATTTATAAATCCATTTAGAAAAGCACTTTTTACATCCATTTGAAATAAGTTAAAATTCATGTGACATGCAAATGCAAGTAATAGTCTAATGGCTTCTAATCTAGCTACTGGTGCAAAGGTTTCATCAAAATCAATACCTTCTTCTTGATTATATCCTTTTGCAACTAATCTAGCTTTGTTTCTAATTACTATGCCATTTTCATCTAGTTTATTTCTAAATATCCATTTTGATCCTATAACAGAATGATTTTTAGGTCTTTCTACTAATGTCCATACATTATTTCTAGTGAATTGATTTAATTCTTCTTGCATTGCTAACATCCAATTATTATCTTTTTCAGCTTCTTCAATAGTTTTAGGTTCAATTTGTGATACAAATGCAAGATGATTACTAATATTTCTCATAGATGATCTAGTTCTTATTCCTTGAGATGGATCACCTATAATCAATTCCTTAGGGTGACTATAAGCATATCTCCAATCCCTAGGAAGATCCATATCATTATGATTAGTGTTAGTATCATCATCCTTAGGTGAATCATTATCTTTAGCGTCTTGCTCATGATCTGAAGATACATCAATATTTAATTTTTCAAGATCTTTCTCAATTATGTTTGTATCTTCTTCATCATCAAATTTTTCGGAACGAGTTGCTAAAGATTCATCAAAAACTACATGAATGGATTCTTCAACAACTAAAGTTTTCTTGTTAAATACTCTATATGCTTTACTAGTTATTGAATATCCTAAGAATATTCCTTCATCAGATTTAGCATCAAATTTGCCTAAATTATTTTTACCATTATTGTGAACAAAGCATTTACAACCAAATGCATGAAAATATTTAATGTTGGGTTTTCTATCATGCCATAATTCATAAGGTGTTTTCTTTAAAATAGGTCTTATTAAAGCTCTATTTAGGATGTAACATGCTGTGTTAATAGCTTCCGCCCAAAAGTATTTCGGGAGTTTACTTTCACATAGCATGGTACGGGCCATGTCTTCTAAGTCCTATTTTTCCTTTCAACTACTCCATTTTGTTGAGGGGTTCTTGGTGCAGAAAAATTATGATTAATACCATTTTCATTGCAAAAACTTTCAAATAAATGATTTTCAAATTCAGTTCCATGATCACTTCTTAGAGACACTATGGTAGTGTTTTTCTCATTTGTGACTTTCTTGAAGAATTTCAGGAATATCGAGAAAGTCTCATCTTTGTGAGCTAAAAACATTACCCAAGTGAATCTAGAGTAATCATCTACAATCACAAGACCATATTTCTTTCCTCCTAGACTTGTGGTTCTAGTTGGTCCAAAAAGGTCCATGTGAAGTAGCTCTAATGGCCTAGAAGTTGAAACAACATTTTTAGATTTAAAAGAACTTCTCGTTTGTTTTCCAAACTGACATGCATCACATATTTTGTTTTTTAAATTAGTTTTGTGTGTGCTTGCATGACCTAATCTTCGATGCCACAACCAACCAATCTCATTCATATTAGCATTATTAGCAACTAAGCAATGATTATTAGTAGACAAATTGTCTAAGTCAATCAAGTATACATTGCCATTTCTATTTCCAATAAAAACAATGCTATTATCAATGGTATTAGCTACTGTGCATATAGAAGATTCAAATGATACTTTAAAACCTTTGTCACATAATTGGCTTATACTAATTAAGTTATGCTTTAAACCATCAACATAAAGTACATTTTCAATATATGTGGAGGGAGTTATTTGAATGTTACCAAACCCCAAGATTTGGCCTTTGCCATTGTCGCCAAATGTAACAACTCCTCCTTTCTTTTCTTCAAGGGTGATGAATTCTTCTTTGTCACCCGTCATATGTCTTGAGCAGCCACTATCAAGATACCACTTTCTCTTTGATCTCTTGGCCACAAGACATTCCTGCAATGAAATCAAACTTTATGTTTAGGTACCCAAGCTTTCTTGGGTCCTTCATGGTTAGTAGCAACAAATATTGTTCCTTTCGGAACCCATATTTTCTTCCTTTAATATTTAAGTTTTTATTAGGTTTTAGAATTTTACATTCATAAGATTTATGTCCTTTTTGATTACATTTAAAGCATGTAAAATTACTTTGGCCAGCACGCACAAAAATATTTTTCAGTGATTTTTGTTTCTTAAAGTGTTATACCCTAATCCGGCTTTGTCAAAAACTGCTTTTTGACTATTTAATAACATGTCCAATTTAGCTGAGCTTAAGGTAAACTTATCAACTATGTTCTTATGTTTTTCAACCTCTTTCCTTAGTTTATCATTTTCATTGGAAATTAATTCTTTTTCTTTTACAAAATTTCATTTTCAGATTTAAGTTTCTTAACTTCATTATTAAGATCTTCCTTTTCTTTAATGAAAGTTAAATTTTTATTTTTCAAAAACTTGTATTTCTTTTTCAAAACCTTGAAATCCCGACAAGTTCATTAAAAGCATCAAATAATTCATCAAATGCAAATTCATCGCAAGGGTTATCGGAACTTACCTCATCGTTGTCGTCCGCCATAAAACATACATTTGCGACTTCCTTTTGTTCTTCTTCTTCGGAAGAAGATTCTTCGCTATCACTCCAAGTCGCCACATAAGCCTTCTTTTTCTTTTTGTAGGCTTTCTTCAATTTAGGACATTCATTCCTAAAGTGCCCCGGTTTATTACACTCATAGCAAGTCAAGGGGTCTTTCTCTTTTTCTTTGTCCTTGTCCTTGTTCTTATCCTTTTCTCCTTCCCACTTTGCTCCAAATTTCTTCTTGTGGAAGGGTTTCTTTCTCCTCATGAATCTTTTAAACTTTTTAGCTAAGAGAGCAGTCTCTTCATCATCATCATCATCATCGCTGCTGCTCTCTTCTTCTTTTGCAGCTTTGAGGGCAATCACTTTCTTCTTCTTTGTGTCCTCCTCTACATGCTGCTTCATTGTCAGCTCATGGGTCATAAGTGATCCTAGAAGCTCCTCTAAGGGTAGAGTGTTGAGGTCCTTTGCTTCTTGGATTGCTGTCATTTTTGCTTCCCATGATCTTGGTAGTGACCTAAGAATTTTCGAACAAGTTCTGAGTTAGTATATGTCTTACCAAGACTT